>ML093186.1:61240-86558 GCA_003697995.1 Taxidea taxus jeffersonii
CACCTTCCCTTATTCCTCCTCTGATGCTTTGCCCTTCTCCACACAGACCCAAGTTTCTGACCCGCATCACCTTCCTCTCGCTGAAGAACTTCTGGTAACGCTCCGTGCTAGGCAGGTGTACCGGCAACAAATTCCCTGTTTCTGTCGGTCTGAGGGAACCTTGACTGCTTCACTTTTGAAGGACAATGTCTCAGGGTCCAGGATGTTAGATCAGTGTTGTTTCTTCTCTCAGCTCGCTGACATTTCGCTGCACTCTCTTCCCACGTGGCTCCCAGGTGGCGGCTGTGGTCCTCACCGTGGCTCCTCTACAGCCGAGCCCTCTCCTCTCGGTTCCTTCAGGATGCCCTTACCCTCTGACTTTCTACCTTGAGAGGGTATGCACGGAGGTAGTTTCTCGTGTTTTATTTCCGATGTTTATCCTCCTTACTGTTCTCTCGGTTTCTTGGATCTGCGGTTTTGTGTCTGACATTAATTCAGAGAAAATTCTCAGTTGTCATTTCTCTTGTCTCTTCTGTTTCTCCCTCTCTGCTCACGTTGGTCCCACGATGTGCGGGTCAGGCCGTCGTCCACAGCCCTCGGACCCTCCGGTCCGCATTCTTCCAGTCTGGTTTCTGCTTGCTTCCCGGTTTCGGAGGCTTCTGCTGGCGAATCCTCAGGCACCGAGTTCCTCCTTCAGCTGCGCCCAGTCCACCCACACGCCCGTCGAAAGGTATTCTTCCTTTCTGTCACAGTGTTTCTGGTCTCCAGAGCTTCTTTTGGAGTCTTTCTCGGGATTTCCACCTGCTTGCTTACGCGGCCCATCTGTTCCCGCCTGCTGTCTGCTTTACCTGGGCCAGCCCCAGCATGTGAATCACGGTGGTTTTAAGCTCCCGAGATGATCATTCCAACATTTCTGCCGGATCTGCATCTGGTTCTGCTGCTGCTGTGTCTCTTCCAACCGCATGTTTGGCTTTTGGTACATCCTGTCCTTCATTCCCGATGGCCAGCCACGACGCGCCGGGCAAAGGAACTGTTGGAAACTGGTCTTTAGTGACCTGGTGCTGAGGGGTGGGAGCCTTCTAGAGTCCTAGGATCATGGCTCTGGCTTGCAGGGAACCTGTGCCCCCGGGCTGTGACCCTCACAGGGCTTCTCAGTCCCCTGCTGTGGCGGGACACGGTGGCCAGAGCTGGCTGGGGTTGGGTGTTTCTCTCCTTCCAGGTCACTTAGGCTCTGATAAGACCCCAGGAGGCTAGGCTCGGTTAACTAGAACTCTGCTCTACTTCAAAGTGGGGTTTCTTCTCTTCCTGCTAGAAGCAGAAGGGGATTTTTCTTGGCTCTTCACTAGAAGAACCTGACAGAGCTCCAGGAGGTGAAACTCCTAGATCCCATGACCGGGCCCCCATGACCAGCTCCCCAGAGTTCCTAACTCTCGGACTTGTCCAAGGCAAGTATCCCTACTTGGCACTGGTTCCCATGGAGGTTTTGGCTGTAGGCTCTTGCTCAACAAACTGTGATTCTCTGGACTCCCAGGTTGGCCTCCGAGAGCCCCACAGACCTCAAAGCCATTTCAGATCTAACAAGAGCTGGAGACTTCTCAGTCTGTCCTGCTTTTAACTCTGTTACCGTGGAATGGCAACTTCCATGTTCAACCAGAAACTGGAAGCCAAGATCTCTGTCATCTCGATCTGGGGAAATCCTTGGTCAGGGACTCTGTCTTGCTCAGGGACCAGGGCCTCCATCATCAGAGAAGACATGTGCAAGAGCACTGTCTCTTCAGTCTGTTGTTCTCAGCATCACGGTGGGAGAACCGAGGCCCTGGGAGCCAGCACGAGCTGAGTCACTTGGAAGGGACCCTTGCGCACAGAGTGGGAAGCAGGACAGGGACTTTCTCCCCCACATGACCTAACCTGTGACTAGTAACGATCTCTGCCTTTGGGGGTTTGAGGATTTTCCCTCTCTCCCCATCCATTCTCCTCCTTGCATTATTTCTTCCCTGTCACAATGCAGCACATGTGGAACAGACCTCTTCCTTGGCCCTCACCAACGTACATTTACATATTTTTAATTGATTAGGAATTTTAAGAAACCATTGTCCTAGAGGCCATGGGATACAATGCATTCTGTGTCCCGGTGCTTCTGTTTCTGTTCCCTGATGACTCAGGATGGCAGCTCACTAACCAGGAAGAACAACTGGGCTCTGAACATGACAGTCAGAGTAGGAGGGAGGGAGGGTGCTCCGCGGTCAGGGCAGAGCGCTTGTCTCTTTCAATTTCCTCAGCTATGGCACCAGGAAATCACACCAAGATTAACCTCCTCCGACTGGGTCTCGCAGCCCCCTTTCTGATTATTATGTCCTGGCTGAAGCCTGGCACGGCCACAGCGAGCCTCTGCACGGACCCAAGGAAACAACTGAGCACCCTGCTTTCTCATGGGCTGTCCTAGTGACAGGGGCATGTCAACACCAAACTTCCCTTGTGGGGACCTCCTATGTTTCTCAACAGTGGCATGACTGGTATTTCTGGTGGGGTATTTCCTACCATGGAGGACTGTCTGGTTCGTTGCAAGAACATTCAGCATCTCTTCCGTCTCTCGTTTGAGCAGCCAAAGCCCCACTCACTGTGCTGACAAGCCAGCGAACACTCCCATGCCCTCTCACACATCCCCAGGCTCGGAGGGGGCCTGGGGTGCAGTCCCCTTGGTGGAGAACCTGTGTTTGGAGGCCAGGAGAAAGCATATCTTCCCCTTCCTCCCTCCCTTGACCTCTCTCTGTCCTTCTCCACCTACAGACCCCACAGCTATTGAGGGGAATAATGGGTGTTGATGAAGTCGCACCCACTGGAACGTGCATTCTCACCTCTGCCGAGAGCCACTCCAGGACTGGATGACAGTTTCCCCTTCTGTACTCCTCACCTGGGGCGGAGAACATGACGGTGCGTGAGAATTCATCCCACGAATGATTACTTCATGCAACCCCGAACACTCCATATTTTGTTGCACCAACAGGACATGCCACTTGGGTCCCACCCCGAACATCCATACACGGACGAGCCTCTTTCTGGGATCGTTACTCTAGCTATTTGCTGTGTCTTTCTTTCACATTTTCCTGAGAGCGAGTGATACTGAGTGTCTGCTCATGTACTACTGACCTTGCTAAAAATGTTCATTAAAATACAATCAACATATAATGCTATACTAGCTTTGGGCACACAACACACTGATTTGACGATTCTATACGTTCCTTGATGCTCACCATGGTAAGCACAGTCACCATCTGTCATTACACGACCTTTATTTTAATTCCCGATAAAGTATCTGATTAAATATTTGCCCATTTTTAATCATTATTTGTCTCCTTAATACTGAATTGCAAGGATATGTACATACTCGGGCCACAAGTCTGTTAACAAACTCCTGCTTTACACGTATTTTTTCTTATAGTTTGTGACTTGTCTTTTCTTTTTTTTTTTAAGATTTTATTTATTTATTTGAGAGAGAGAGACAGTGAGAGAGAGCATGAGAGGGGAGGTCAGAGGGAGAAGCAGACTCCCCATGGAGCTGGGAGCCCGATGTGGGACTTGATCCCAGGACTCCGGGACCATGACCCGAGCAGAAGGCAGTCGCCTAACCAACTGAGCCACCCAAGCGCCCCTGTCTTTTCATTTTTAAAGAGAAGTTTTAAGTTTGGTTAAGCTCACCAGTTATGAATTATTTTGTCCTCTATGGTTCGAGTTTTTAGGAATCTTTGCTTAACTCAAGGGTACAAAGATCTTTTTCCTACGTTTTCTTATGTAACTATTATAGTTTTAGACTACATTTACATCTTAATCTTTTTTTCCTCTAAAGATTTTATTTTTATTTATTTATTTGAGCAAGAAAGTGCACGCATGCATGGGAGGCAAAGAGTAAGAATACTTGAGTTGGAGTCTCCTCCTTCTAGGACTGCAAGTGTGTGTTCCGGAAAGTTCGCAGGTGGAGACCTTAACCCCCCAATGTGATGGTGCTGGGAGGTGGGGCCTCTGAGAGATAATTAGCTCATAAGGATGCAGTCTTCATGAATGGGATTGGTCTCTTCTTATAAGAGACACAAGAAAGATGATCTCTCTTCACCGTGTGAGGATACAGGGCAAAGGCAGCCGTCTGTAAACTGGGGGAAGGCGCTCGCTAAGAATCCCAACATGTTAGCACCCTGGTCTGGGACTTCCAGCCTCCAGAACTGCGGGAAGTAAACACGTGCTGGTCGGCCACCGGGTCCGTGGTCTTCTGTTAGAGGGGCCTGAGCTGACGGACACCTGCAGGTGGGACATGGGAGGACTGCATGTCTTCCCTTTCCTGGATACCCACTGGGACCTCAGGTTTTAGGGCACCAAGTGGTGAGACTTGTCCTGTCTGGAGTATCAGGGAATGAAAAGAAACAACAGAAAAGATGGCTTCAAAAGCCTTTCCAGGCCAGAGCTAAGGCTGACACACGTATTTCTCGGCGGGCACAGGGTTCTCCCCATCTCCGAGCCAGCCCTTCTCCCCTCAGGTCGGCGCGGGTGACCACGAGGTGGTGTTGGAAGCAGGAAGTTATGGGGACCTGGCATCTTTTCACATCCTTGGAAAAAATCTCTGAGTGGCGCTCCCACTGGGCATCCTCTCAGTCAGCCACTGTGCGTTCGCTGAGGCCCTACTGTGCGCCAGGACCCCGGTACACAGAGAGATGCCCAGGTTCACAGCACAGCGTCCCCGCTTTCTGGGCGAGGGACCCCCCCACCTCCCGTGGCATGAGGACATACACTTCCACGAACTCGCTCGAGCCTTTACAACCAGAGGGATGCTAGCACCTGGTGACAGCAGCCGGTGCACTTCTCGCTGCCCTCCGAGCACACACCCACATCCTCACGCGAACGAAAGCGCCTCTGCACAGCTCACTGGGACGCCAGAGACCCGTCCCTGCAGACACGGCAGGTGGGTGGCTGCAGTGGAAGCGGGGGGCAGCGAAGGGCGGGTGACAGTCTGCAGCCCGGCTGCAGCTCCTCGGCGACACCCCTATCTCAGAGGAGGTCGCCCCTCCAGGCTCCTCCGCCTGTCCAGAAGGAGCTCCGGGGTCCCCGCTCCGAGGACCCCCTACAGCAGGGACACACCCGAGCGGCAGTGCTCAGCACCACCTCCCCCCAGTCTCAGCCGCCCCACGTCCCCCACAGCCTGCTTCTTCCTCAGCTGGGAGGCAGCGCGGGCAAGAGAAACTGAGGCTTGCGCCCTGGCACCACCTTCTGGGAAACAGAAGAAAAGCTCCCACGGACCCTCATCGGGTTGAACTGTTAGAATCAAAGGGAGAAGGTGCTCAGTCCTTCCAGGGCGGGGGCAGGGAGTCTTCTCACCAAACACTGAAAAATCACGGCAGCACAGCATCACGAAAAGCAAACGACAGTTCCTCAGTAACCAACGACTCCAAAGACAATGCTGAGATTTGAGAAAGAAATCCAAAGAGCTGGGGTGGGGCGCCTGGGTGGCACAGGCAGTTGAGTGTCTAACTCTTGCTTTCAGCTCATGTCAATCTCAGGGTCTTGAGATCGAGCCCCGCATCTGGCTCCGTGCTGGGCGTGGAGCCTGGTTAAGATTCTCCCTCCTTCTCCCTCTGCCCCTTTACTCCCCACGCCTCCAGCCCTGCTCTCTGTGCTCTCTTAAAAACAACAACAACGACAAATCTGAGCACATGGCTGGCTCAGTGGGTGGAGTGTGCAATTCTTGATCTTGGGGTTGTGATTTCAAGACCCACATTGGGCATAAAACCTACTTAAAAATAAAATCTTTTAAAAAATGAATTCAATAGAGCTACTATGAAGAAATTCAGTGAGCTACAAGAAAACTCAGGAAGTCAGTACAATGAACTC
Organism: Taxidea taxus jeffersonii; assembly: GCA_003697995.1. Lineage (NCBI taxonomy): Eukaryota > Metazoa > Chordata > Mammalia > Carnivora > Mustelidae > Taxidea > Taxidea taxus. Next base: position 67,094 of record ML093186.1, read on the forward strand.
AGGAATAAAATTAATGACCAGAAGGAGTATCTTATCAAAGAGACTGAAATTCTAAAAAAAAAACCAAATGGAAATTCTAGAGCTGAAAAACTCAACAAATGAGATGGACAATACATTAGGAAGCATTGGAAATAGAGCAGATCACCTGGAAGAGAGACCCAGGTGCCCCAAGAACTAAGATTTTTAAAGCAAATAAACCATATAGGAGGGGTGCCTGGCCAGCTCACATGGTGCAGCATGTGGCTTTTGATCTTAGGATTCTGGATTTAAGCTCTACACTGGGGTTAGAGATTACTTAAAAAAATAAAATATTTTAAAAAAACCATTTCATTTATTTATCTGCCAGAGACAGAAAGAGAGAGAGTACAAGCAGGGAGAGCAGCAGGCAGAGGGAGAAGCAGACTCCTCGCTAAGCAGGGAGCCCGACGTGGGACTTGATCCCAGGACCGTGGGATCATGACCTGAGCTGAAGGCCAACGTTTAACCAACTAAGACACCCAGGCGTCCCCCCAAAAAATAAAATCTTAAAAACAAAACAAAACAAAACCCCTACAAGAACGGACAGACTCCATTACAGGAAACAGCACCAAGATTAAAGGGTATACCAGAAGGAGAAGAGAGGGCGAGAGGAGAGGAGACTGTATTTTAAGGAAAAAAAGCTAAGAATTCCCCAAACCTGGTGAAGAAAGTAGACATAGAAGTCCAGGAAGCAGGGACACCTGGGGTTAAGCATCAGCCTTTGGCTCAGATCATGATCCCAGGGTCCTGGGATCAAGTCCTGCATCCGGCTCCTTGCTCAGCGGGGAGCCTGCTTCCCCCTCTGCCTGCTGCACCCCCCTGCTTGTGCTCCGGCTCTCTCTCTGACATAAAGACATAAATCCACAGAGCTAACAGAACACCTTATTATCTCAAGGGAAAAGACCTTTTCCAAAACACATTACAACGATGCTGTCAAAAGACTGTGATAAAGAAAGAAGGGTAAAGGCAGCCAGGGGCAAAAGGCAGTAACCTATATAGGAACCTCCCCGAGGCTATAAGTGTATTTCTCACAGAAACTCTACAGGTCAGGAAAGAGTGGAATGACATATTCAAAATACCGAGAGACAAAAAACTGCCAGCCAAGTAAACTCTTCAGATACGAAGGAGAGTAAAGACTTTCTCAGACAAACAAAAGCTCAGGGAGCTTGCCACCACTACACCTGCCTTTCAAGAAATGTTGAAGGCAGTTCTTCATACTGATACAGACAAAAATACACAAAATTCTTATTAAGATGATAGCATTAGAAAAGTGTAACATTTTGGGCACCCAGGTGGCTCAGTGGGTTAAAGCCTCTGCCTTCGGTTCAGGTCATGATCTTGGGGTCCTGGGATCGAGTCCCGCATCGGGCTCTCCGCTCAGCGGGGATCCTGCTTCCTCCTCTCTCTCTGTTTGCCTCTCTGCCTACTTGTGATTTCTCTCTGTCAAATAAATAAATAAAATCATAAAAAAAGAGTGTAACATTTTAAAAATAGTATATTAAACACTTAAGTACAGCATAAAGGTTAAAGAAAAAAGAGCATTAAAAATCACCAATTCGGGGGCACCTGGGTGGCTCAGTGGGTTAAGCCTCTGCCTTCGGCTCAGGTCATGATCTCCGGGTCCTGGGATCGAGCCCCGCATCGGGCTCTCCGCTCAGTGGGGAGCCTGCTTCCCCCTCTCTGTCTGCCTGCTGCTCTGCCTGCTTGTGATGTCTGTCTGTCAAATAAATAAATAAAATCTTTTTAAAAAGTCACCAATTCAGTAATGAAATCACAGCATAAAAAGAAATCATTTGTGGTATCAAAAATATATAAGGGGAGGAGGAAAAGGATGAGACTTTGAACAGGCAAATGAAGATAAACTGCTATCAGCAGAAAGGGAACTCTATTATCTAGGAGATGTTTGATGTAAACCTCACAGTAACCATAAAGCAAAAATCTAGAGCAAAGACATGAAACATGGAAAAATGCACAGACTCAGTAAATCACAACAGAAAACCACCAATTTACAAAGGTAGACAGAAACAGGGATACCAGATAAGGGATTAATACCCAAAATATATAAAGAACTCCGACAACTTAGCAACAACAACAAAAACAATCCGATTAAAATATGGCCAGAAGTAAACAGACATTTTTCCAAAGAAGACATCCAGATGGCCAACAGACACATGAAAATGTGCTCAACATCACCCATCATCAGGGAAACGCCAATGTAAACCACAATGACATGTCATCTCATCCTGTCAGGATGACTGGCATCCAAAAGACAAGAGATAACGCTGGCGAGGATGTGGTGAAAAAAACAAAAACCCAAACTCAAACCCAAACCCTTGTTCCCTATAGTGGGAATGAGAATTGGTCCAACCACTATGGAAAACAATATGGAGAGTCCTCAAAAATTTTAAAATAGAACTATGAAATGATCCTATAATTCCACTTCTGGGAATATACCCAATTGAAACAAAAACAGGATTTCAACGAGATCTCTGCACACCCACGCTTATCGAAGCATTATTCATGAGAGCCACCATACAGAAACAACCCCGATGCCCATCAGCTGATGAATGGGTAAAGTGACGAATAGATACAGTACAGGGGTACCTGGCCGCCTCAGTCCCTGCACATGCGACTCCTGATCTCGGGGTTATGGGTTCCAGTCCTAGGCTGGGTGTAGGGATTACTTAAAAATAAAATCTTAAAAAAAAAAGAAAAAGGTAATACATATACACAACATAATATTAAAGGTAAACAGGGACGCCTGGGTGGCTCAGTTGGTTAAGCAGCTGCCTTCCGCTCAGGTCATGATCCCGGCGTCCTGGGATAGAGTCCTGCGTTGCGCTCCTTGCTCAGCAGGGAGCCTGCTTCTCCCTCTGCCTCTGCCTGCCTCTCTCTGCCTGTGCTCACTCTCTCTGACAAATAAATAAATAAAATCTTTTAAAAAAATTAAAAGAATATATTAAAGGTAAACACCTCGCCATTTACAACGTGGAGGGACCCTGAGCACAGTGTGCTACGCCGGGTAAGTCGGACGGAAGGACAGGTGCTGCATGCTACCGTTCACATGTGGAATCTGAAGGAGTCAACCCCGCACAACGACAAAGTAAAGGGTGGTGAGCGTGCAGGTGGTGGGCATGCAGGGATTAGACCAACGTTTTTCAGGGCACAAAACTGTAACGAGTCGTAAAGAAACCAGGGACCCAATGCACGGCCTAGTGAATACAGACGATAATATTACACTGTGATCACCCGGCGGGACAACCGTCGCTGCAACAGTCGCGTTACCACACGTCAATGTATCAAAATAACAGGTGCACGCTGTAACGTAACACAATGTTGCACATGAAATTTATGCAGGAATGCGAAATGTCCGCAACACCCTCCCCGAAGCCTGGAAGGTATTAAACTGGTTACACTAAGGGAAAGCTCCGGGGAGAAAGAGACCCCCTTGCGTACTCAGGGCGCCCCGTGAGATGCCACACCCAAAGCACCTGAACCCCCGGAGCCCCCCCTTTTCCTCGGCGAGGCGGAGGCGGGGGTCCAGCGCAGGCGGGTCTACGGGGCGCACCCAAGGCGCGGGGAGCGCTCCCAGGCCCGTCCTCCCGGGAAGGCCCGCGCGCCCCGGCACCCCGGCACCGCGGGGGAGCTCGCGGCCGCTACTCACCGGCCCCGGACGCCGCTCCCCCGCACGCGACTCGGCAGGCCGGGCTCCAGCCGCCCCGGAGCGCGCTCGCAGGCCGCCGCGCAGACGCGCAGGACGCCGGGGCGCACGCGGCGCGCACGCTGGAACGGCCGGCGGAGGGGCGTCGGGCCGTCGGGCGGTCGGGCCGAGCCCCACCCTCTGCGGCTGGGGCGCGGGGCGGGAGCGCGCGGGGCGCAGGTGTCCTCTCCCGGTCCCGCGACCGGTGTCCGGACCGAGCAACCGTGCCGTGCGCATCCGTGGGGATGCCGAACTGCCCCAGACTCTGCCCCGGGAGCGTCCCCGGCACGTCCTCCGGCGGGAGCCCGGCTCCGAGGGACAACTCTGCGTCCCTCCCCACCCGCGCCGCGGGAACAGGGTCGGGCCCGCACGGGCCGCTGGGACTTGTAGTCCCCAGGACGGGGCCGACGCGTCCCCTCTGGCAACCAGTAGGGCTGGGGACCGCTCGGCTGTACCGCGTGGGAGAGCGCGGTGCCTCCCTCGCGCCAGGTGCGGGTCTGTATTACTGACTGAGCGCCTGCTGTGTGCTGAACACCTTAGCTGGGCTCGGGGACGGTCGGTGAGCTCGTGGGCACTTTAAGCAGGAAGTTGAACTTGCAAGGACGAAGGTCAGGAACAAAAATGACAAACTCCAAGTGCCCTTGGAGGTCACACAAGGGCCAGAGACGGGGTAAAAAAAACTTCCCGGAGGTTGTGGGGTTCCAGTCAGGCTTTGACATGTTGGATGATTGGGCGTCTGGGTGACTCAGTTGGTTAAGCCTCTGCCTTTGGCCCAGGTCATGATCCCAGGGTCCTGGAATGGAGCCCAGGGTCAGGCTCCCTGCTCAGCAGGGGAGTCGCCTTGTCCCTCCCTCTCTGATCTGTCTCTCTCAAATAAATTTTTTTTTTTTTTTTAAGCAGAATGTTCTAGATGAGGGGAGGGTGGCAAGGAGTAGAAAAGAGTGTGGTCTTCATGACAGACAATGCTGAGCAAGGCTTAGGTGGGGATGTGGTCACCAGTGTCTTTGGGTCTCACTTTCAGAAATGCCCTCCGAGGGACACCTGGGTGGCTCAGTCAGTGAAGCGTCTGCCTTCAGCTCAGGTCATGGTCCTAGGGTCCTGGGATCGGGTCCCACATTGGGCTCCTTGCGCAGCAGAGACTCTGGTTCTCCTCTGTCCCTGCCCTGCTTGTGCTCTCTCTCTCTAACAAATAAAAATCCTCAAAAAAGGTAAGAAAAGGGGCGCCTGGGTGGCTCAGTGGGTTAAAGCCTCTGCTTTCGGCTCAGGTCATGATCCCAGGGTCCTGGGATCGAGCCCCACGTTGGGCTCTCTGCTCAGTGGGGAGCCTGCTTCCTCCTCTCTCTCTGCCTGCCTCTCTGCCTGCTTGTGATTTGTCAAATAAATAAAATCTTAAAAAAAAAAAAGATAAGAAAAGAAAAAGAAAGGAACTCAGTTTTGAGTTTCCCTCCAAGGGAGACTACCGGTATAGACAGGGAGATGCATCTTCAGGCTTAAATAAAACAGAACATCTCACTGCTAGTTTCCAGTTTCTGGACCTTGAGACCCCTGTTGCTCTAAGACTCAATACACAAACAAATCGATCATTAACTCATAAGTATCAAAATAGGATTGAGTTCTGTGCGTGCTAGATATAAGCTTTCAAAAGATGCTTCCATTTTTGTAACTGTTTTGGCATTTATTCAATTTTCATATACCTGAAGTCTCAAGGGAAGCGAACCCCAATCTTTCTTAACCTAAAGGAGCATGTTATGCTTTGGGGCTTGGTTCTGGGAGCAAGGGATGATTTATGAGAGCAGTCTTGATGCCTTGCAATGGCTTAGACATAAACCCGCGGTTCAGAAAATCCTTTTCGAGGCCATTTGTTCTTATCTTCTGATTTCTGAAACCAAGATCACACTTAAGTAAAAGATATTTATTCTCAAGTTTCTCTGATAAGGGAACACCAAGAAGTCATGATGCTTTTACTTTTACTAAAACACCGTGGAATGCTGTATCACAGTTAACTAGTGTGGATGGAGTTTTTTGTTGTTGTTGTTAAAATCCACATTTTCCATATCCTGGTACTAGGAAAAGTGAGCTGGTGCCATATACTTTATTAATTTTGATTTTGATACATGAACAACTTCACAACCAAGTGATTCAGCCCTAATTTCTGTTGTCCTGAGCAGCAAGAAGCCTTCAATAGGGGGGACAGTTCCTGGCCACTTGGTCCTAGATGACACTCTCAGGGGCCACTTTGGGTCTTCCATAATGTCAGGAAATAAGTGAGGTCACATTTCATCTGCTAGCTTCCCAAACTTCCCCCAAAGATCTCACACAGGCTGTTACCCTGACCAAGGATGCCTCACTCCCCCAGACAGCTGTGGAGCCGATGCACAGAAGGACAGACCTGAGATCAGGAGAGGGAGGAAGAGAAGAAATATTTCTCCTGGTCCCCAAACACAAGCTGTCCACCAGGGCAACACCACCCCACTCCCGCCCTCCACATCTAGGGGTGTTGGGAAGAGCGCGATAGAACTCGCTATCTTCTTCCACAGTGACTGGGGCTTCAACTGCTCTTTGGGAACCACAAATGGTGATAAGTGCTCCCACAACGTACAGGACAGTCCCCTGTGATGAAGAACTATCCCACCCAAAATGCCGTCTGCGTCTATGTCGGGAACCACAGGGAGTCCCGTGGTGGAGTTTGGTGCTGAGAGAGCCCCGTGTCGCCACACCGGCCCATGAACAAGAGAGGCGCTCAGCTGTTTCACGTGGATCCACGTGGAGACTCCTTCCGGCCGCACCAGGCTTCCGCCACCAGAGCCCCCATAATCACCACAATCACGGCAGCCAGACCCAGTCGGATGAGGTTGCCCGCGGTGTAATCGCCCGACGCGGCCCCTGGGGGAGCTGGGAGAGAGGAGAGGGTGAGCAGCAGCTGGAAAGGAGCATCCCTCCTTCTCCCGTGGACCTGCCCAGTGTCACTGTCCTGCACCCGCTGGTGATTCCTGGTCGGTGCTCAGCTCTGCCTCCCCCGAGCTGTAGTCACTCTACACGACGTGGGACTTCCCGAGAGTCGTAGTGGCTCTTCCCTGGTCGCCTTTCGGGTTTCTCTGCCTTCCCGCTCCTCCTTCCTGTCCTTCTCGTCATCTCGTTTCCACCCTGGCCTACTGCCCGTTCCCCTTCTCCCTCCTTGTAGGAGGAACCAGGCTTAGCAGCAACCCCAAAACCCACCGCTGCTGCACAGAGAACGGAAGTAGTTCAGGGCTGCGACTGCTCCCCTCCTCACGGCAAAGACTTGGTGCAGCCAGTGAGCTCAAGAGAATTCCGGCTCAGTAGCCGGGCGTGGGGACCACCGTGCCTTTCCTTTCAGCTTCACCCAAGAAGAGCTCGGGCGCGCCATTGGCCCTGGTTCCCAGAGGGACCGGCCTCGACTCACCCAGCCCACGCACGCCAGGAGCGCAGAGTTCGCGTCTGAACCCAGCAGCAACAATGCTCCCCGGAGACAGAGCCCGTGGGCGAGGCCCGTGAGGACGCCACCCAGCCCGGGATGCCCTCTGCACCTCTCGGCACTGCCCGCCCTGACCGCTTCCTAACCGCAGAGCGTCGCCGACCGCAGCGCACACGCAGACATGCACCACGCCGAGGACGCAGCCTCCCACGAAGCAGGGAGTTTGGAAGACGCTGCGGCCGTGTCACCAAAGCAGGCGGCTGGGGAGCAGCGTGTTCTGAGAGTGAGAAAGGTACTGCCACGAACGTGCCGTCAGCAGGATGGACCGCAGCTCCCGGGGACGCCCAGGGTGGCAGAAGGGGCTCTGGTGGGGGCGGGACGGGTCGTTTGGAAGAACAAGCCGAGAAAGTCTCCAAGAATGCCAAGCAACAAAGGCCAAAGACTAGAAAGTGGGAAAGGAGAGATTTTAAAAGGAGACGATCGGGAAAGCGAAGGAGAAACAGGAATCCGGAAGTAACCGAAGAAATGCTCCCCGGTTAAAAAAAAGAAAAAAAGGATGCACACCTTAAACTAACAGTGTTATAAATCAGTTATAGGTCAACAAAACTGTAGAAAGCCAGTAAAATAGCCCAAATAAAAACAACCTGATTAAGAAATTAGTTAAATTTTTTAAAGTCCTAAGAGTCATGCACCTGTTGCCTCACCTGTCACCCGGATCTCAAGATGACTGCTAGGCTGTGAGGTCAAGAAAGGAGCCCTCATCAGAAAGTACACACAGCTGTAGTTCCCGGCGTCATTGACTGTCACAGCCGGGAGGGAAAAGTCCGTCTCCTTCCCTACTGGACTCTGGACCCGTATGGGCCCTGCCGTTCCCGCCTTCAGTAGAGCGAACATAACAGGCACAAAAATATTGTCTGGCCTCTGGCACTGCAGGGTCACAGTGTCTCCTGCGGTCACCTCACCCCTTTGGTGGGCTTGCAGGGAAGGTTTAGGAAAATCTCCTGAAAGAGAAGGAGGGCTCCAAGGTCATGGGGAGAAGCCCTGCGTCCCCCACGCACCCTTGTTCTCCCGGCAGGGGTTCCGGCCAAGTGGGGGAAGTGACAGATCCCTGGTCTCATCCTCCTTCCGTTCTGACGGTGGGAAGGAGATTTCCCCTTCAAGCTCTGGATGAAGCTGGGCCAGGTCATTCTGTTCTGTGTCTCTCTATCTCCCCTTACCCCCTCCCACCCTTGGTTCCTCCCCCACACCTGTCCCTGCAAGACCCTGTGGTCCTCCGAGGCACCCTCCTCACCTGTCACCAGTAGGAGGAGGACGTCACTGGGCTGTGAACGTGTGTGCGGGGCCCCCCGTCTGTAGTAGTCACAGGTGTACTCTCCAGCATTGCTGGATTGTAGGTCAGTGAAGTGAAATTCAGCCAGGCCATCTTTGGAAGCCTGTGGTTGCACCGACTCCATAGAATCTTTTCCCTTTCTGAGAACAAAGTTGACATTCTTGGTAGAAGTCCGGCATTGCAGCGTCACATTACTCGAGGGAGGCATCACCGAGCTGGGCCAGGCCCTGAGGGAGGGCTTGGGAAGGGACTCTGGAAGGAAGCGGAGACCAGGATGGGGTTTGGTGCCCTTGTCTGCTCCCGGAAAACCCCTTGAAGGAAAGAGAAGTGGTGCGGGAGTTCAGAGTGGAGGAGAAGGAGAAGGAGGGTCTGTCTGAAGGAACTCACCGTCACTCCCCCTGCTTCCCTGGCCAGCACGCAGCCCTGCAAGAGAACCGTCCATGAGACACGAGCACCCGCCTGGAGCCCGGCCCGCGGGGCCCCCAGGGACGGCCGCTGAGAAGGGACCCTGGAGGTCAGGCCTCTGGGGCTTCTCGTTTCCCCACGCTGGCCTGTGGCTCCAGCTCGGCTCTCGGCTCCTTCCTCGCTTCTCCCAGAAGGTCTCCTGTGCAGCTCGTTCCTCCCACGGACCCAGGACCTGTCCTCGTTCCCCAGATGTCCACAGATCCCTGAATTCTTTTTTTTTTAAGATTTTATTTATTTATTTGACAGAGAGAGAGGGAGAGAGAGCAAGCAAGCACAGGCAGAGGCAGAGGGAGAAGCACGCTCCCTGTCGAGCAAGCCCGATGCTTGCTGAACTGTCAGTCTCAGGGTCCTCGTTTATCAACACGGGCCTGATTCCCACCACGCAGGACTGTTTGCAAGGGTCAGAGTGGTATTTCCCTCGGGGTGGGATACAAACCACGGGGCCCTACAGATGGTTTCATGGGATGCAGTGACACAGTATTTTATAGCATTGATCAAGGCATCAGAAAGGTGTTACCCTTTCCTGTCACTTCCACTCAAAGGAGGAACAACAAAGAATTCCTTAGACTAGAGACGAGCGTTCTCACACATCTGTCTCTGGCCAACTGCCCTTTGTGATAGGAAAGTAGCTGGGCCTGGGCTCAGAAATGTGACGGCCAACAGCCCATGGCTAGACTGTCCTAAATGCCTTCCTCCTTTAATCTGCATATATGTTTACATCAACCTATTTTTTGCTAAGTGACCCTGGCTTTTCATTTGAATTTTATTTTTTTAAATTTAAGCTATTGGCATAAAATTCCCATCTTCAGATGAATGTGCTTGTTTAAAACAAAGACATTGAAAAAATAAATAAAACAAAATAAAATTAAGATATTGAGTCAACAACATTTTACGTAAGTAGGGACGACAGAGGCAGAGGAGAGGTTATGGCGTGAAATGTATTTCCCTACTGGTGAACATCTGACCGATAAGATGTATCTCAAGACTCCTCCTAGGTTTCTGACACACCCGACGCAATCCGTGAAGACAAGCAGACGTTATTGCTGCTCCTTCCATTTCGAGTGGTCCCGTCTTTATCTACCCACCTTCACCTCTAATCCCAGTAGATGGGTGCAAGAGACTTACCAAAGCAGAGGAGGCAGAGGAATTCAGGGATCATGCTGGCCCTGCAGGCTGCTCTAGGGGCCCCTCTCCGGTCTCATCCACGACAGGGAGGGAAGCTGGATGTGGGTGGAGGCATCTTTAGCCAACCCTTCCTTTCCTTCCTCTTACATGACCTACAGGTTTTGTGTTCCAACCACATCCAGGAAACGAGAAGGATTAAAAGTGCTCCATGAGGTCATAATTTATGCAAACTCTTTATATGAACACAGTGAATTCAAATTCTAACCCAGCCAGAGGCGCTGAACACCTGGGTCCAAATGATTCCACCGAGGAGATGGAAACAGGTTGGTGCAGACACTGCTGGAGATTCCCCGGACTCTAGGACCCTGAATAGCTAAAGCAATTCTGAAGAAGAAAAATAAAACTGGAGGCATCACTTCAAGCTGTATTACAAAGCTGTGATCATCAAGACAGTATGGTACTGGCACAAAAACAGACATAGATCAATGAAACAGAATAGAGAGCAAGAAATGGACCCTCAACTCTATGGTCAACTAATCTTTGACAAAGCAGGAAAGAATGTCCAACGGAAAAAAGACAGCCTCTTCAACAAATGGTGTTGGGAAAACTGGATGGCAACATGCAGAAGACTGAAACCAGACCACTTCCTTACACCATACACAAAAATAGACCCAAAATGGATGAAAGACCTAAATGTAAGATAATAAACTATCAAAATTCTAGAGGAGAACACAGGCAGCAACCTCTTTGACCTTAGCCACAGCAACTTCTTATTAGACATGTCACCAGAGGCAAAGAAAACAAAAGCAAAAATGAACTATTGGGACCTCATCAAGATTAAAAGCTTATGCACAGTGAAGGAAATAAGCAACCAAACTAAAAGTCAACCTAGAGAATGGGAGAAGATATATCTGATAAAGGCATAGTATTCAAAATCTATAAAGAATTAGGACACCTGGGTAGCTCAGTCAGTAAGTGTCTGCCTTCGGCTCACATCATGATCCCAGGGTCCCAGGGTCAAGTCCTGTGATGGGGGTCCTTGCTCAGTGGGGAGTCTACTTCTCCCTCTGCCTGCTGCTCCCCCTACTTTTGCTCACTCTCTGACAAATAAATAAATAAAATCTTTTTAAAAAACCCAAAATCTATAAAGAACTTATCAAACTCAACACCCCCAAAAATAAATAATCCAGTTAAGAAATGGGCAGAGAACATGAATAGACTTTTTCCCAAAGAACACACACAGACGGCCAACAGACACATGAAAAGATGCTCAAAATCACTAACCATCAGGGAACTATAAATCAAAACCAGGAGAAGATACCACCTTGCACCTGTCAGAATGGCTAAAATTAGCAACACAAGAAACAATAGATATTGACGAAGATGTAGGGGAAAGGGAACCCTCTTACACTGTTGGTGGGAGTGAAAACTGGTGCAGTCACTTGGAAAACAGTTTGGAGTTCCTCAAAAAGTTAAAAATAGGGACACCTGGGGGGCTCAGTGGATTAATTGTCTGCCTTCAGCTCAGGTCATGATCCCAGTATCCTGGGATTGAGCCCAGCAGGGAATCTGCTTCTCCCTCTCCCTTTGGCCCTCCACCCACTCAAGTTCTCTCTCTCTCTCAAATAAATAAATAAAACTTTTAAAAAAAGTTAAAAATAGAACTATCCAATGATCCAACAACGCACAACTAGATATTTAACACAAAATTTACAAAACCACAGATTTGAAGGGGCACACTCACCTCGCCGTTTATAGCAGCAATGTTCCCAATAGCCAAACTATGGAGAGAGCCCAAATGTCCATCAGAAAGATGTAGTATATATATATATACATAGATATATATAAATATATATATATACATACACTAGTCATATATATGACATATATATGTATACATACATACATACACACACATACACACACATATGTGTATACATATATATGCAATGGAATATTACTCAGCCATCAAAAAGAATGAAATCTTGCCATTTGTAATGGATGGAGCTAGAGCGCTAAGCGAAATAAGTCAGAGGAAGGCAAATACCATATGATCTCACTCACATGTGGAATTTAAGAAACAAAACAGGTGAACATATGGGAAGGGGAAAAAGAAAAAAGAGAGAGTGAAGGAAACCATAAGAGGCTCCTAATGATAGAGAACAAATTGAGGGTTGCTGGAGGGAGGTGGTGAGGGATGGGCCATATGGGTGATGGGGATTAAGGAGGGAATTTGTTGTGATTAACACTGTCTTGTAGGTAAGTGATCACTGAATTCTGCTCCAGAAACCCTGAGATCATGACCTGAGCCAAAAATCAAGAGTCTGAGGCTTAACCAAGCAAGTCACCCAGGAGCCCTGAAAGCCACAATGGTTTTGAAAGCTATGCTGGCAAAATTGCTGCCAATCTAAGCTTAAAAAAATTATACAAAGGCTTGAAGTCTCAACTTCCTTTGTGCAGAAAGCAAGCTGAGAAAATGGGCCATTCATCAAGCGGGTCATATTCTCCAAGGTCTTCTTCAGAAGTGGACAGGAAGGTTGATAAAAGAAAGACATCTCAGAAGGAGGAACCAAGACCTCACAGGACAGTGGGCTGAGAAGCTCCTCATGAAGAGCAGAAATGAAACTTTGTGAAGGAACATTTCCACCCCCAGAACTGTGGCATCTAGCAACATTTTCCCAGAGTGATTTTTGAAGCTGCTCAAACCAGTGAGTGCTTTATGTCACCTACACACATAAGGAGGAAGCTTTCTCCTGGGAGTATTGTGGTTTTCCCACTTCTGTGTTGTCATCATATGGCAGATGCATGGGGCAGCTAATTTGTGTTTTAGTTCACGAGTCCTGGATCCAGAGGAGCCACCTATAGACTTGATAATGATCACTAGATCTGGATTTAAAGCCTGATGCCATTATTGGATGGAAATTTGGGGGACCATTTCCTGGGGTGGGAATGAGCATATTTTGTACGTGGGATGGATATGAGTAACTGTGGCCAAGAAGTCAAAGTGAAATAGATCACATCAATAGCCCTTCGACTATGGATTCAGCCACGTTTTTTGCTTTGCTTTGGTCAGCAGGATAAGTTCAAATAGCAAAGTTTAACTCCAGCCCAGGTCTCCAGGGGTACCGCATATTTTGATTTGGTGCCTGTGCATCTTCCTTTTCCACAAGAAGAACATGTGACAGCTAGCACATTGTTCTCAGGGGGATGATGAAGGACATGTGAACTGGAGCCAAGTCACCCCATGTGATGGCAGAAAAATCTGGACCGGAAATAAGTGGATCTGGGAGACCCGAAGGGAATGTGTGCACAAGTGCATTCACACATACATTCCTCTTACTACGTAGTGTTGAACCTTGGTGACTTCAACTCTTCATAAAAATCAGGACTCACTTTCCATTGGTGTTTTGTTGGAAACTTAACTTCTGAAGAATTGTACTGAAAGAGTAACTGCAGGACAAGGCTGAGGTTGAGTCAGAAGGCGATGAGCCTGTACGAGCTTCAAACAAGTTGTCTTCAATAGACATATAGTGGCCCAGAGTTGGGGGTCTTCTCTGCTTACTCTATCTTCTCTTCCAGTCTTAGTCCCTCCAATAATTTCAATCTAACCTAAGGGACTAGATCTATTTTGCCCTCTCAGAGAGTGTATGAGAATCTACTTTTCATTTTTTGCTCAGCCATGTGTTACCTCTGCTAGGGTATTGTGTATCAGAAGTGCTGACATCTGCTTTGAGATGTAGTATAGGATTTTTCAACCCTTGTAACATTGTGTATCAGTAGATACACCTCTCATACCTCCAGGCAGGGGACCTAATAATTCCAAAAAACAGATGTATAGTGATAACATTGTGGCATCTGCATATGCTTTCAGCAATCTCATGGTTAAAGACCCATGGTTAAAGGAGAAAAGAATCATAGATTAGTCCTTGGAAGGAGACAAAATCTTGCCTGGGCACAGCCTGACATGGGCAGATAAAGGCACATAGGGGACAGTACTGACTTTTTGCATGTCTACCTATTCATATCCAGTGTATCCTGGAATAACTGTCTTCACTGGGACATTGGCCACTTGTCACTTACTCTCTGTGTTTCAATGAAACTGATCCAGACTTCTAACTACAGGTGTGCTCATACATACCTGAAAGGCCAATCAGTGTGATCCATCACCTTGGCTACATTTATCAATTTAGGAATGGACATATAAACCAGAATCAAAATAATGTTGAGTCTGCCTTATGAGTTTCATTGCAAGTGTTAGTGCTAGCACACTATTTCTGCCTGGAGATGCCATTGAATATCTTCCCATCACATGAAGAAAACCAACCTGAAAGTGAAGTCTGAACAGTGGAAAGAGGCACCTAGACATGGAGAAAGACAGATTCCCAGTACCATTATTTGAGCCTTTGGATCTACCCATGCTTGAACACCACCTCTGTGTTTTCAGTTATGTGAGGCAATCATTAATCAACAAGAGTTCTTAATGGACTCCGGAAGCAATGAGTAGCTGGGAAGGAAAGATGAGTGTTGTACTACTAGAGAGGAATTTGCTTCCTTAATTCACCAATATTTCCTCCTTTGTTCCTGGAAAATGGGATTACCCTTTTCCCATTTGGGAAAAAAGTTGAATAGAAGCTTTTCAATTTCCCTTGATTTACTTTCTCTTCTGTAACAGAAAGCACAGGAAAACTCTGATGTTGTGTGGCCCAATTGTCAAGGTTTACTGAAAGACAAGTTGCTCAGCCTCAAAATTTCTGTTTTCTTGTTGACCACCCTGCTCTCGGGAGCAGTGGGTTCCCATCTTTTACCAGAGACTTCTGCAGGATGTTCTAGATGTTACCATATGCTTGCCCAGGCATCATATTGTGCCCATGCCAACTTCCTGGCTTTCATAATATACAGTAGTTCTATTACCAATGGGAAAGCTGGCTGATGGGTATGTGGGAGCTCTGTACTATTTTTTTATTTGTAACTCTAAAATATTTTCCAAAATAAATTTTTTTTAAAGAAAATGTCTTGGTCAGGACTTCAGATGAGATAGGACAGATCTGAGAGTGGGTGGAGCCAGAGCCACACACACCACATTTATAAGGGAGATGTTGTCACTGATGGTTTCCTGGCTTGGTTGTGAGAAGGAAACCGTACACCAGGCAGTGGAGAACCAACGTGTCGGGGTAAGACCTCTACCCACACAACGTGAAGACTAAGTGGGCAGGAGGGGCCCACGATGACCCAGTTCCCCTTCTTCCTTTGAACTGTAAAACTGAAGACAGGATCTCGGTCTGAGTAAAAGGGATACTATGCTCACAGAATTCCTGTCCCTGCTTTGCCTTGGTGAGTCTCCAGAACTAGAACAGATGGGTTTGGGTGGGTGAGAAAATTCACGGTGAAGCGGGGGTTGATGTGAAATGATATCTTCTGTGTACTGGACACACACTACCTGTCAGAGTTTCGTGGGATGTGGTATGATGCTTCTCTGTTCTGCGGACCTGGGGAAGTGAGGTTCAGAGCCATGGGGTGATACCCTCATTTACTCAGCTAAGCAATGCAGAGCTCCCATGAGGTCTGCAGACCTGCTTGGTCCAAATACCACTCTTGCCATGAATTCTTGTTGGCATATAGGAGGGTGGGATACATAGGGTGTGGAACTATGGGTTTGGGCACAGACCAAGTTTATAAAGAAGGGCTACGGGCGCCTGGGTGGCTCAGTTGGTTAAGCGACTGCCTTCAGCTCAGGTCATGATCCTGGAGTCCCGGGATCGAGTCCCACATCTGGCTCCAGCTCCACCGGGAGTCTGCTTCTCTCTCTGACCTTCTCCTCGCTCATGCTCTCTCTCACTGTCTCTCTCTCAAATAAATAAATAAAATATTTTTAAAAAAAATAAAGAAGGGCTACATCTGGGGACAATGGATGAAAAGAAAAATTTCTGACCAACCCCATTATCTACTGATTTTAACTGTCCTCAACTTGAATGTGATATAATCAAAGGGACCTCAGCCTGTTAATAGGAAGACATGTGATTACAACCTTGGCTTGGGCTCATAGGAGCTCTAGACTGTGAGCCAGCAGCTCCACTGGCCAAACTCCCAGTTCCTCTTCTGTGAGGTGGGTCTGAGGGGTGTGTGGAGAGGATATCAGGACTTGTCATCTGCCCCAGTTCCTTCCTCCTTCTTCTGAGATACAGTCCTTCTTGGGGTGATGCTTTGAGCTTTAGGTGTGGCTATATCCTGAGCCCCCTACTGCAGGGCAGAATAAGTTGGGCAGTCGATAGACTGACCTCATCCTGCCCATAGTCATTTCCCGGGGCTGCCATGACGAAGTGCCACATGCCAAATAGCTTAAAACAAAAGAAATCTATTCTCTCACAGTTCTGGAGGCCAGATGTCCAAGGTCAAGGTACCAGCAGGGCCGGTTCCTTCTGAGGGCTCCGAGGCCCCAAGGGAGACTCTGTTCCAGGCTCTCCTCCCTTCTGGGGATGGCAGGCAGTCCTTGGGTTCCTTTCTTGCAGATGCTTTGCTGCAATCCCTCATGTCCTCACATGGCCATCTTCCCTCTGTGTCTGTCTCTCTATATCTCCTCACCTCTTACGGGGACACCAGTCATGCTGAATTATGGGACTAGCCTACTCCCAAATAATGCCATTTCCAAATAAGTTCGCATTCACAGGTGCTGGGGGTTAGGACTTGAACCTACCTTTCTGGAGGACACAACTAATCATTATTCCACGGATGGGTCTATAATGCATATCAAGCCAGTCCAGTTCTGTGGGAAGATTCTCAGACTAGCATTGAGATGCAGATAAATTTTGGTTCTCTGGGTGTGACCTTCCAAAGATGCCAGACTGTAGCTGCCTACAGCCTTGCTTCCAGGCTCCTGGTCCTGTCTTGACAGTACTCAGAGGGAATGACACATGGCAGCTGAGAGAAAAGACCCTAACAGCCCTGAATCCCTAGGTCAGGCTGCTTTGGAAGCCAGATTCGATGTTGCACTTAATGGAGGTTTCTTGCCTAAACTAACACAACTAGTCATTTCCGTTTCTTACATCTGGTGGACTTCTGATATTTCGATCTCTGTACTTCTTTAGTACAGAGGATAAATGTACCAAACTTACATAAAATTTTTAAAAAGTGATACAATACACCTAAGAGTAACCATTTAAAGTAGACAATCGAGTGGCATTTTAGACTTTCACAATATTGTGTAACCCCTGAAAATGTTTTCATCACCCGTAAAGGAAATGCTGTACCCACAAAGCAGCCACTCGCCATCCTGGGGGAGGGGGATGTCACCCATGCACTTTCTGTCTCTCTAGATGGAGCTATTCTGCATCTATCATGTAAATGGAATCATACATGTGACCTTTCATGTCTGGCTTCTTTCTCTAGGAATGATTTTTTTTTAAAGATTTTATTTATTTATTTGTCAGAGAAAGAGAGAGAGAGAGAGTGCACAAGCAGGCAGAGTGGCAGGCAGAAGCGGAGAGAGAAGCAGGCTCCTTGCTGAGAAGAGAGCCCGATGCGGGACTGGATCCCAGAACCCCAGGATCATGACCTGAGCCAAAGGCAGCAGCCCAACCAACTGAGCCACCCAGGCATCCCAGAAATGATGTTTTTAAGGTTCATCCATGATGTGTCACTGCAACATTTCTTTTCACAATAGAATAGGAGAATATTTTATATAACATTATCTGAAAAATGCTTTAGATACAATTTTTAAGCTTTCCAGATGATGTGTTCAAAGGATCTGTTAAATCGTAATTTAACAGGAATCTGGAAATTGATTCTGGTGCCCAATTCCAATGTGTGGGGGTGGGGCCTGGACACCACCAAGAAATTCTTGAGCACCATTTGGGTGTCCTGTAATTTAACTCAGTTCTGATACTATCTACTTGGAGTCAGCATCAGATCCTGTAGGTAAGGTCTCAGTCCCACAAGACTCTCTCCTCCCCATTTTAGATGCTAATGGCAAGTCTGGGTCATCACCTGATCAGTCAGATATCTATCAGGAGTTCCCATGACCCCCACTTTGGGTTTGATTAATTTGCTAGAGAGGCACACAGAACTCACAGAAATATTTAAATTGCTGGTTGCCAGTGTACTATAAACAGATATAACTCAAGAATAGCCAAATGGAAGAGATGTGGAGGACCAGGTATGGGGAAAGGGCACAGAGTTTCCACGTCCTCTCCAGGCACACCACTCTTCCTGCACCTCCCTCTGTTCATCAACCTGGAAGCTCTCTGAACCCATCCTCCCTTTCTTTTTAAGATTTTATTTTTATTTATTTGAGAGGGAGAGGATGAGAGAGAGAGAGAGAGAGCACGAGAAGGGGAAAGTCAGTGGGAGAAGCAGACTCCCTGCAGAGCAGAGAGCCCAATGCGGGACTCGATCCTGAGACTCCAGGTTCGTGACCTGAACTGAAGGCAGTCAGTTAACCAACTGAGCCACCCAGGTGCCCTGAACCCATCCTTCTGAGCATTTATAGAGGCTTCATTACATAAGCACAATTGATTAAATCACTGGCCAATGGCAACTGATTCCATCTCCAGCCCCTCCCCCATTCCCAGAGGTCAAGGAGATGGAATTGAATGTTCCCAGCTTGTTATCATATGGTTGATTCCCCTGGCAACCAGCTCTCATCCTTAGGTGTGGTCCAGAAGTCGCTTCCTAACATAATGAAAGACACTTACATTGCATCCAACCATTGGAAAATTCCAAGGGCGGATGTCTGTTTCATTCAGTTAGAAGAGCGAGGGACTCTTGATCTCAGGGTCATGAGTTTGAGTCCCATGTTGGGTGTACAGATTCCTAAAATATATAAATGGAGAGGTTTTTTTTTTTTTAATCATGGTTAAGAAAATTCCAAGAGCTTTAGTAGCAGCTGTGTGCCAGGAACCAGGACAAAGACCAAATACGTATTTCTTGTCATAAACCACAGCATCACCTAAGTTTTTAGGGAGCTGTGGTTTCTTCTATCCCCAC
The DNA here is from genome assembly GCA_003697995.1 of Taxidea taxus jeffersonii. Classification (NCBI taxonomy): domain Eukaryota; kingdom Metazoa; phylum Chordata; class Mammalia; order Carnivora; family Mustelidae; genus Taxidea; species Taxidea taxus. The sequence goes on from ML093186.1 coordinate 86,144, forward strand.
TGCTTCCTGTTTCAGTGGGAGGTGTAGCACCCAATGAGGCTGGACATTGTCCAGGGCACGTAGCTGTAAGAGGGTAGATGACAGTGGTCCACCAAGGACCTGCTAAAGAATATTAGCGTGTCAGCGGTCAGTGTCTGTAGAGTCCGTCAAAGACAGACACTTGGTAATTGGTGGGTTTTCGTTGTACTTCTTTCCTGAGAAATGTGTTTTTTTCAAGTTGTCCTGCATTCAGTGACAGTTCCCTCTGTGTGGACAGTCCTCCTTGTCTGTGTCCACTGTGGTCCCTTGTTAGGAAAGAGGGACAACTTCTGAGGAATCCAACACACAGCATGGAGACCGTAGTTAATCATTCTCTGTTCTCATCCTGGACACACACTCACGCACACACAGAGGGTCACTCTAGGAGCTGATGGAT
>ML093186.1:86568-107469 GCA_003697995.1 Taxidea taxus jeffersonii
ACTGTTTGAGCAGAATATTGGCTGATACCAGAGCTGACACAACATGAATCTAAAAACAGGTTTTTTGGGGGAGGACTAAAAAGGGAATATGAGACCTAGGACCCGCCTGACCACCAGAGGATGATTTCCTACCTCTAAATCCCACCACTGTCACTTCAGGTTTGGCCTCAGTGCACCTTTTTTCTTGGTGAAACTTGGGGGTTCTGTGTTGTGAGTTAACCCCTGACTTTAAGCAAGGGCCCTATGTTCTGAGATAGTCTCGCATCTAGAGAAATTCTAGCTTCGCTGCTTGACAGATCCCTAAGACAGGTTTCCCATATTTTCATCCAAGGGATGACCTTCCTATGCCAGAATGAAATACATAGAACAGAACACAGAGGAGGTAGGGCCTGATGTCTGTGAAGATCAAAGTCACATGTGGAAAGAGCATTTAGGACCATGAACTCCTTACGAAAAGAAGAATCTGGTCCGAGAGAGCAACTTCTCTCCATTTGAATCAGGGAGGAAGCCCTCTGCTCACACTCCACAGTAAAATAACCATGTGTTATTTAAGTGGCAAGGGTAAAAAGTGCAGTCATGGAAAACAGGAGAAGAAAATGTAGGCAAATGTGCAATGATGTCTAGATGGTGAAAGAAAGACTGATCTTTTTTTTTTTTTAAGATTTTATTTATTTATTTGTTAGAGAGAGAGAGAGCGAGCACAGGCAGAGAGAGAGGCAGGCAGAGGCAGAGGGAGAAGCAGGCTCCCCGCCGAGCAAGGAGCCCGATGCGGGACTCTATCCCAGGACGCTGGGATCATGACCTGAGCCGAAGGCAGCTGCTCAACCAACTGAGCCACCCAAGCGTCCCAAGAAAGACTGATCTTGAAAGCAGCATCATAAATGGGTAAAGGCTGCTGGAACTTTGTACGTAAATGTAACTCCTGAATGGGAAACAATGGGACATAAGCAAAAGGTAAAAAATCAATCCAAGGAAATGCCTCCAAGAAACAGGATAGATCTCTAAGAAATTAGTCATGCATTCTCTGCCTGACATGTACTCAAAGATGAGTATACAGCCCATGTCTCATGAGGGTTTCTCTTCCAGGGCTCAGCCTGGGCTTCGAAGATAAGAAAAAGAATGGTGAGTTTTCTCGCACAAACCCTATCTGTTCCTGCAACCCAAATTTTCTCTTTAATCCTCTGAATTCTGGGAGGGCCCTGGTGGTCGTCATGATGAAGAGTCAGACTAACTCTGAATTCTTTCCAGAGCAGCTTCCCAAGCCCTCTCTCAGTGCCTTGTCCAGCTTAGTGGTTGGATACAGAGGCAACGTGACCCTGAGGTGCCAGTCTCACTTCCAGAATGTGACATTCATGCTGGGGAAGCTGCAGGACTCCAGGTACAGGCAGGAGCAGAGGTCCACAGGACACAAGGCTGAGTTCCTCCTTACTCGCCTGGAGCCGAAGGATGCTGGGATGTACTTTTGTGCCTACAAGACAATGGTCTCCCAGGAGTGGTCAGGGAAGAGCGAATACCTACAGCTCAAGGTCAGAGGTGAGAAAGGCTGGCTTAGGTTTGCTCTTGAGACATATATTCCTTTGCTGTGATGGAACCTGGCTGGGGAAGGAAAACTCCGGGAAACAGACAGATGTGGCCACTTGAATGTAAAATATGGTGGAAATAGGAAGTGTGTGTGGGGGGGAAAGGTTCTCATCAGAGATTCTGAGTGTGGATTAATGAGGTGGATGTGGGAGAGTGTTTTAGAATATAGTTATTGGGGGACCTGGGTGGCTCAGTTGGTTAGGCATCTGCCTTCAGCTTGGATCATGGTCCTGGGGTCCTGGGATCAAGCCCCATGTCGGGCTCCCTGCTCAGTGAGGAGCCTGCTTCCCCCTCTTCCTCTGCTGCTCCCCCTGCTTGTGCTCTCCTTCTCTCTGTCAAATAAATAAATAAAATTTTAAAAAAAGAACATAGGTATTAATAGAAAATTTGAGGTAGAGTATGGTCAAAGATGAAGAGATGACTGTCCCTGAGAAAAAGATAGTTTGGGGGCACCTGGATGGCTCAGTCGGTTAAGTGTCTGCTTTCAGGTCAGGTCGTGATCCCAGGGTCCTGGAGGAGCCTGCTTCTCCCTCTCCCTCTGCCCCACCCTGCCCCCTGCTTGTGCTCTCTTTCACGTTCTTGCTCTCAAATAAATAAATAAATAAATAAAACCTTTAAAAGAGAGGGAAAGAGAGAGAGAAAGATAGTCTGTTAGAGTTCCCAAGAAGAGGGGTACAGCCATGCCACACAGGACCACATAGAGGAGCACCAAGGAGAGTCGAAGCAGAGGGAGGAGGAAGACTGGGCAAGAGTCTTCACTGAGGTTTCTGTGGGAAGGAACAGACTTAAGATTGGCTCTGGTGTATAGAGGTTGTCCCTGGTTGTCTGGTATCTGACAGGGAATGCCGGCCCAGAATGTGAGAGCCATAGAGGAGGTGGTCGGCAGTGTGAGCTCTGGAATGGTTGGTTTGCACCTGAGGGGTGTGCTTACGGGAGTGGATACCCTTGGCGGGGGATCTCTCCAGGGTCAGCAATGTCCCAAGATATCAAAGTGTCAAATTCAGGAAATAAAATCTATGGTTAATAGAAAGATGGGTGGGGCGCCTGGGTGGCTCAGTGGGTTAAGCCTCTGCCTTTGGCTCAGGTCATAGTCCCAGGGTACTAGGATGGAGCCCGGCATGGGGCTCTCTGCTCGGCGGGGAGCCTGCTTCCCTCCTTCTCTCTGCCTGCTTCTCTGCCTACCTGTGATCTCTCTTTCTGTGTCAAATAAATAAATAAATAAATAAAATATTTTAAAAAAAAAAGAAAGATGGGGAAGAATGTCCCCAGGTGCATTGGAAAAGGGGAATCCCTGGTCCTTCCCTTCACCCATGTTGCTTTGGGCTCTTCAGGATCAGTCCTAAAACCTTCCCTCTTACTCCACATAGACCCTGAGATGACTCCAGATCCCAGTCTGAGACTCTGATGTCTGATTGCATATGACAGACCCAATTGTATTGTTATTGTTCTGCTAAAAATAGAACTCCCAGAGCCACTACAAGTTGAGAAGATAAGGAAAATCCAAACTGACTATCAGGACGGCATAAGACACCTCTCGTTTTTGCACCCCCTTCACTTCAGCAACAGAAATTTGGCGTCCATCCACAGACCAAAGTGCCTTTGTGGGAGTTGTGGGATCTGGTACTACAGAGCAAGGGACCTGAGAGAAGTCTCACCCACCTGTGCATTGAGTAATAGGCAGACGGAGCTCAGTACCAGCTGTGGAACCTGAAGGAGACTGTAAATTAATTCCAGGTCCTGTTGGCCATGGCCTAGAAGCACCTGGAGACTTGGGCAATCACCTATGGGCAAGAGAATCTTTGTAGAAGTCCATAAACCAAGACTGAATCATGAAGAAATAGAAAATCTGAACAGATCAATAACAGATAAGGAGATTGCCTCAATAATCAAAAACCTCCCAATGAAGAAACGTGACCAGATGGTTTCACTGGTGATTTCCACCAGGCTTTTAAAGAAGAAATAATGCCAATCCTTCTCAAAGTCTTACTAAAAATGGGAGATGTGGGGGAGCCTGGCTGGCTCAGCTGGTAGAGCATGTGACTCTTGATCTCAGAGTCACGAGTTCAAGCCCCATGTTGGATATGGAGCCTACTTAAAAAAAATTGAAGATGTGGGAACATTCCTACACTCATTTCATGAGAGTCCCATTACATATACCAAAAGCAGATACCGACACTGGGAGAAACCTACAGAGCAATGTCCCCCATGAACAGAGAGGCAAAAATTCTCAACAAAACCTTAGCAGCCAAATTCAACAGCACATTAAGAAGATCTTACATTATGGTTAAGTGGGATTTATCCTTGGGGTGCAAGGATGCTTGGACGTACACAATCAGTAAACATCATAGACCATGTTAACGAATGAAAGACAAAAAGACTATGATCATCTCAATAGGGGCAGAAAAAGCATTTGACCAAATACAATGTCCTTTCAAGATTAAAAACGCTCCACAAATCAGGTATAGAAGCAATGCATCTCCACATGGCAGGACATACACAACAAACCCACAGCTAGCATCGTACTCGAAGGCGAGAGGTCAAAATCTTTCCTCTGAGAACAGAAACAGGACGAGGGTGTCCACTCCTACCTCTCCTATTCAACATAGTACTGGAGGTCCTAGCCCGAGCAATCAGGCAAGACAAGGAAATAAAAGGCATCCAAACTGGAAAGGAAGAGGGACAACTGTCTTTATTTGTAGATGATGTAATGTTATATGTGGAAAATCCTAAAGACTCAACCAAAAAACCTGTTAGATCCCGAATAGCCAAAGCAATACTGAGAAAGAAGAATAAAGCTGAGGCTACTGTACATACTGATTTCAAACTATATACAGGGGTGCCTGGGTGGCTCAGAGGGTTAAGCCTCTGCCTTCAGCTCAGGTCCTAATCTCAGGGTCCTGGGATCGAGCCTCACATTGGGCTCTCTGCTCAGCGGGGAACATGCTTCCCCCCTCTCTCTGCCTGCCTCTCTGCCTACTTGTGATGTCTCTGTCTCTCTGTCAAATAAATAAATAAAATCTTAAAATCTTTATAAAAAACTGTCATGTGATAGCAAGGATTCTAGGCTACTGAATAGTCATTATATAACCTTTGAAAATAACAGAAGTGCATAAGACAATATTTTTTTAAAAGCTATAGTAATCCAAATGGTGTGACATTGGCATAAAAATAGACACATAGATCAATGGAACGGAATCAAGAGCCCACAACTAAACCCTCACGTCAACTAATATTCAGCAGGGGAGTCAAAAATACTCAATGGGGAGTAGACAGTCTTTTCAACAAATGATGTCGGAAAATGGGATGACCACATGCAGAGGATGAACCTGGACCCTCATCTTGTGCCACTCACAAAAATTAACTCAAAATGTATTAAAGACTTAAACATAGGACCCCCAAGACATAAAACCCAAAGAAGAAAACGGGAAAAGCTCCTTTACATGATCTTGGCAATGATTTTTTTTATATGACCCATAAACCACGAGAAAACAAATGCAAAAATAAACAAATGGGATTGCATCAGGCCAAAAGCTTCCACACAGCAAAAGAAACAGTCAGTAAGATGAGGAGACAACCTACCAAATGGGAGAAAATATTTGTGAAATAGTGGTGCTCCTTCCTGGGATAGGGAAGACTGGCAAGGAATAGGATTGGAAGGGGCAAAATTAGTGAGATCGTTTATAAATGTTTTGTTATTAAAAATAATATGATAAAAATAATGTGAAACTCAGGAGTACTAAAAAGAACCATCTGGGGGTGCCTGCGTGGCTCAGTCATTGAACATCTGACTCTTGATTTTGGCTCAGGTCATGATCTCTACATTGTGAGATCGAGCCCTGTGTCAGGCTCTGTGCTCAGCATGGAGTCTGCTTGAGGTTCTCTCCCTCTGCCTCTCCCCATCCCTCAAATAAATAAATAAGTAAATACAATCTTAAAAAAAAAAAAAGAGCCATCTAATGTTATGGCCCTGGTTTGGGGACCCAGTGAGCATCCCAAGAGGAAAATGGGAAACGGGGAAGGGAAATGGGAAAGACATTTTCCGCTTCCCAAAGTGGGCTTAGAGTCCATAAGCAGAATAAGAGGACCTACGTCCCCAAGGTTTCCACTCAATCACTGACTTCTCCGCCCTGCATCTTGTTTTCTAGATGATCACGATGGACGTGGAGCTACAGGAGTAAAAAACTGTAAGATAATCTGAGCGAGATTTTTCCAAATTTTATCCACCTCATGAGGCAGGCAGTCCCCTTTGGTTAAAAAGCACAGAAGAACTTTGATGCTTGGTTTCTCACTGTGACAGGGAAGATGACTGCCTGTCTGGGAAGATGATCTCCAAGCTCCTCGTGGGTTAAGGAAAAGCCAATGAGTAGAACAGTTAGAGGTGTGTCGTTTGTCTTTTTACGTAACGAAACACCATGGTGGAGTCTTGTGAAGAATGGGGATCAGCTTGTGTGTCTGGTTTGGGCAACAGGATGGGGACCCGTGGAGCCCAGGTGCTTTGGGAATGTGTGTGATCAAGGATTTGCTAAAACTTTAGATTTCTCAAAAACAGGTGAATATTAAGTTCTTTTTCTCTGATGTTGCTTTTCCATGAGGAGTTGACTAAGAGTCTATCCTCAGAGATGCTTGTAAAAGTTAGAGCTTTTGACATCTTTGGATGAAAACAGCTCATCCAGATTTTAATGGCCAAATATATAATGTAAGTTGGCATCTAGTTGCTTACTCATCCTTAATTTCTGCTCATTACTGCTCAGTATTAAGGATAATACTCATCCTTAATTATTAAATTCTTAATAACCTCCCTGTAATCTACTCCAATGAGCCAAAATTGTTCAGGGTTGTCATTAGAGTCTATGCTAGAACAACCAGTTGTTATTGTTTTTAAGGTATCTCCCAAAATGTCCTTGCAAAATAAGTAATAGCCTTTGAAAATGTTTCCATTCCGTATTAGCAGACTTGGGGAATGAGTTCTACTCCAGCCTTAGGAACATAAGTCACACCAGGAATGTTTTCTGGGAGAGACCTGAAATCTGATGGAGTCAAGGACCACGGAAGTACCAGAAATAAGGCGGGAAGTCTAGCGACGGGTGAGAGGGGAGAGAGGAAGAGGAGCATTCATCTTTTTGGCTCTCGCGTTACTTATTTTCTTTCTTTTGTATTGATTTGTAATTCACATCCCATAAGTTCAGCCTCTTAAAGCATATGATTTGGTGGTATTTGGCACATTCACAAGGTTGTGCAACCAAAGCCACTCTATCATTCCAGAACATTCTCATCCCCCCGCAAACGGACTCTCCTTCCCCATCAGCAGTCTCTCCCCGTTCCCTTCCCCATGATGGACATTTGGGGATCTCTTGGGTATCGCAATTAATGCTACTCTGAGCACTGGGGGCCGGGGGACAAGCACCTGCTTGAGTTCCTGCTTCTAGTGTTCTTGGATATCTACCTGGGGGTAGAATTGCTGGGACATGTGGCAACTCTATGTTTAACTTCTTGAGAAACTGCCAAATTGTTTTCCAATGCGGCCGCACCAATTTACATTCCCACCAGTAATACATGTGGGTTCCAATATCTCCACATCCTTGCCAACACTTACTTTCCTTTCATTTTATTATAGACATCCTAGTGGGTGTGTAGATCATTTCTTGAGATGTACTTCCCGAGCTCAAATTTATACCGCAGCAATGCTAAACAGAATAAAGTCTTTAAGCACAGATAGGATGCTCCCAGCCCGTACAGAGGGTCGCATATGTGTACACAAGGCCCGGCTTCCTCTCTGCTGCCTGGGACCTCACTTACGCCTGCGGCAAGCTTTATCCCACTGCTCCCTGTGATTCCTTCACGCCGACACCAGAGACCCTGGCTAATTTATTCCAGCAGTTGTCAAGAGCGATGGGAAATTTGGCCAGGAGACGTGGATGTCTCAGGGTGAACGCAGATCAGCGGGCTGTGGTGCCGTAGGGAGGGGAAAGTCTTGTGGTGGTTGACTTCTCACTTCTAGTGAGGGGCTGTGGGAGAGAAGCCCAAGGCTAGATGAACGGTAAGCAGGGCTCATGTCTGGAGCAGCTGTTCCCACCCCTCCCGGAGAGGCACTGATAGTTTGCTGCTTTGAGGGTCGTGGATTCAGTGCCACCAAAAGATTCAAAGAAGTATTCATGTGAAAGTGACAGTGTAGGAGGTGCCGGGGAAGGAGGGCTGAGAAGAAAAGGACTGAGCAAGAGTGGGATACCCATGCCCCTCCCCAGAGTCTTTGCTCTGCGCCGGGCTAGGGGGTTCAGGCTCCCACAAAGGGCAGTCCTGGGAAAGAGGTGCCCCTGCAATACAGAGATCCCGAGGCACTTGGGGTCCTTCCTGGCAGTCTCCCGACAAAGAGATGCAAATGTTCACATTGGAAAGTGAAAGAAACCATGATCCAGAGAGCATAAAAACGGCAAAGGGAGTGGAGGAGCGCTGGCATTCTCCGTGACAGAGGGAGACGGGTGTGGGTAGGATATGGGGGGAGAAAATAATCATTATCACTACAATCTCATTATCCTACACATTGAGTCAGATTTTAGACTCTGTGCTTTGAAGCCAGCGCTTTCCATCACTACTCAGCTCTTCAAGTTCAGTGTTCTCATCCCGCCCCTCTCCTTACCCCCCCTTCTGGAGGTATAACTGACCAAAGTGTGCACGTGATGGCTTGATCTCCAGGACTTACTCCTCTGTTCACTGGAAGCCGGTAGCCTTTTACCAGCCTCTCCCCATCTCTCCCCTCCCCCCGCCACCCTCCTCGGCCCCTGGCAACCATACTCTACTCTCTGCTTCTACAAGTTCAATTTAAAGATTTTTTTTTTCTTTGTTTCAGATTCCTTGCATAAGTGGAATCTAACCAGGTAGTATTGCTTTTGTTTGGCTCATTTCCTCGGCATAATGCATCTGCACTGTTGCAGACAGCAGGATTTTCTGCCTTTTTTAATGGCTGAATAATATCCCAGTACATATACCATTTAACTCTTGAACTCTGGGAGTGTGGATTTTCATTCCTCCGGGATGGGACTTATGTCCTCTCTGCAGCATCGCAGTGAAGGGGGTAAATGTACTCTCCCCAGGGTCACTTCTCTGGTGAGGTCACTTCTCTGGGGTTTCCACATCCAGAGGCCAGCACGGAGCTACCCATCCCAGCTGTGGACTCGGAGCAATTCCCTTAACTTCTGCATACTTTGTTTACTTTGGGATGAAATGGGAACAGTAAAGCTATCTTGTATGTTTCTCTCTTTTTAAAAATTTAATGTTATTTTGTTTAAATTCAAGTAATTAACATGTAATGTATTATTGGTTTCAGAGGTAAAGGTCAATGATTCATCAGTCTTATATAACACCCAGTGCTCATTCCATCACGTGCCCTCCTTAATGCCTGTCCCCCAGTTATCCCATCCCCCCACCCACCTCCCCTCCAGCAACCCTCTGTTTGTTTCCTAGAGTTAAGAGTCTCTTAAGGTTTGCCTCCTTCTCTGATTTCATCTTGTCTCATTCTTTCCTCTCTTCCCCTATGCTCCTCTGTTTTGCTTCTTGAATTCCACATATCGGTGAGATCATATGATAATTGTCTTTCTCTGATTGACTTATTTCACTCAGCATAAAACCCTCTAGTTCCATCCACGTCATTGCAAGTGGCAAGATTTCATTTTTTCGATGACGGAATGATATTCCATTGTGTATATATGGACCACACCTTCTCTATCCATTCATCTGCCAAGGGATATCTGGGCTCCTTCCATAGTTTGGTTATTGTGGCCATGGCTGTTATGAACATTGGGGTGCAGGTGCCCCTTCTTTTCACTCCATCTGTATCTTTGGGGTAAATACCCGGCAGTGCAATCCCTGGGTCATATGGTAGCTCTAATTTTAACTTCTTGAGGAACCTCCACACTGGTTTTCACAGGGGTTACACCAGCTTGCATTCCCACCATCTCACGTGCTTCCTGTCAAGATGAGAAGAACCTGTGAAGCCCCTACCACAGAGAGGCTCATCATAAATAATCAGAATTATTGATATGGCTGGAAGGTCTATTAGGGATTTCCCTTGGGCGAGGCCCTCTCTGCGAGTGCCCACCCAGTTAACCTCCCGCTATCAAGTCCAATGGCTACTGTTCTTATCCTCACTTTGAACAGGGAAATAGAAAGTCAGAGAGATTAAGGAAATTCCCTTAGCAATTGGAAGTCCCAGCTCAGAAGTGGTAGCAGCAAGTTCTGGAAGCCAGGGTATCTGACTCCTCGTACCGGTGGGGCTGAACTCGATCAGGGTCTCAGGAGCCAAACTGATTCTATGACCTGCTCCTCTCCCACAAGCCAACAGATTAATCTTTGCTGCCACCTTCAGCTGCCTTTCCATTTCGATCCTCTTCCTCTCCGTCTTCTTCATCAACAGATGCACCCAGCATGGTGAGTTCAGGGAAGCACTGGTTTGTTTGCTCGTTTAATAAACAGGCTTCACACCCAGCATGGGGCCCAACACAGGGCTTGAACTCATGGCCCTGAGATCAAGACCTGAGTTGAGATCATGAGTCAGACACTTACCTGACTGAGCAACTCAGGCACCCCAGGGAAGCCCTGCTTTTAATTTTAAACACTGGGGAAGGGGAATGAAGTGACGGATTTTCTCATTATACAAATCCCACCCCATTTTTGTTGTTGTTGATGTTGTTGTTTTGTAGGTTCATCACATGGAGAATCCACCAAGAGGTAGATATACTTGACATGCCCCTCCCTTCTCCGGAACCCTGTTTGCATGTCTGTGATTCCCATGCCTCTTCTCTCCAAAGCCCTGTCCTCTCCCCCAGTCTTCAGATCCCTAATATGTTTCTGTCTCTTAGAACCAGCCATTCCGAATTTCCCAAGCAGGAGGCTACAGGTGAGTGGTAAGGGAAGAAACCACAAGGGAATCGTGGGATGGGAAGAGTAAGTCTCACTCCTGCAATCCGAGAGCTGATTTTTTTTCCTCTCACTCACATGCAGATTTATCCAACCTGGAGAGGATATCTGTCCCGGTGAGTTCTCCCCATGAGGTCACTTAGCACCTTGAGCTGACCCTGTCTGCCTCCTGGTTTAGCCCATATTCTGGTTACTTGGATGCCCTCAGTTCAAACAACTGACAAGAGGCCAATTAACATTGTGTTTAAAAACATGTGCTTTGACCAAACTCATCAAAACAGAGAGGAGGATGGTGGTTAGCAGGGGTGGGAGAACTGGGGAGATGTTGGCCAAAGGGTACAGACCTGCAACTAGTAGATAAGTTAAGTCGTGGAGATGTGACCCACAACACCGTGATTATAGCTCACAATGCTGTATCACAAACCTCAGAGTTGCTAAGAGACTAGGTCTTAATTGTTCTCACTGCAAAAAAGAAATGGTAATTATGCAGCAGGATGGAGATGCTAGCTAACATCATGTTGCAATATATAAATGTATCAAATCAACCCATGGTCCCCCTTAACCACTTACAATGCTATATGTTAGTCATAGCTCAATAATTCAACAAAGAAACACCTGCTTTGTATCCCACAGTAGCTGGGTTCCAACTCCCCATGGCTACTATTTACCACCAGTATGGTCTGAGACAACTTGTGAAACCCCCGTGATTCAGACGCTTTATTCCCTCCCTTATCTAATGGGGATCAAAATCCCCCATTAAAGGCCTGTGTGAATCCAGTGGCACCAGAAACATAAAGGGTTTGCTGGAATTTCTGGCAAGTTTCAAAACATCAGATGGATGGCATGAGAGCATCGATCAACAAATGTTAGTCGATGTACATCGATCAGTTTTTTCTATTTAAAAAACTGCTTACTTGTGATTTAACATTAATTACCGTTTCCTCTAAGAGCAACCACCAGTGACATTTATACATTTTTCCATAGGACACAGAGGTTCCTTGGTTCACTCTGTACACCAAAGCACGTAAAAAGGGGCATTAGCAAAAGGTGCAAACTATTCACTGCTGTACTTGAAAAATATCTATGCCCGTGGCATTCATTGAGATACATATATATCTTTTAAAAGGTATGGAAAAACCTAGTTCACAGGTTCATAAATGAACCATCAATGAACAAATCTAGTCTATTTTAAATGTTGGGTAAATGACATTGATTAGCAAGTTGTTGATAATAACAATATTATAATAACATGATATTATGGTGGGGTACCTCCACACAATGAAATTCTATTCAACAACAACAACGAAAAAAAGGGAAGAAACTAGTGAAAGATCCATGTGCTAAAGGAATACACTGTAAAACCATTTTGCTAAATTATGAAAAGAACCAGATACAGGAGACTGTCCATTGTCCCATTCCTGTAAACTCTCCAACTGTGGCTAGAGCCAGGAGGACGGGTATAACCACACAGGCACAAAGGGAACTTTTTTGGTAACGAATGTTCTAAAAGTTATTCTGGCGAGGGCTACCTCATTCCACAGATCCACTAAAGGTCATCAAATGGCACACCTCTGTCAGGCGAATTTCATGGTATATGAATTATATCTCAATAAAATTGTTTTTAAAATAGCCTGATATTAACACAACCAATAGATATTCTTACGGGATGGGAGTTCTTATTCTCAGCCCCATTTGCAATGACTGTTCTTGATACTAGTCGTCGTTATTAGTGTCGTATTATTAAAACTAGAGTTAAAACCCTCATCCTCCCCAAGATCACGGCCATTCCTGGAATGGGGCTGTCCCGTAGGACTTGCCGCAGTGATGGCTGCGCCCTACGGCTGTGTTATCTGATACAGCGGCCCCTGGCTATACACGGCTATTGCACACGCAAAATGCATCTGGTGCGATTGAGGACCCGCGTTTTAAGTTAAATGTTATTTTAGTTCACTTAAATGTTGGTCGCCCTATGCAGCTTGTAGGTACCATATTGGACAGCTAAGCTCTAAAAGCCCATCTCTTTCCCCCAAAGACTGAAAGACCCCCCAGGGAGGGAGCCATGCTGATCTCTACCTGAGGCAGTCTCTGTCCTCCACCGAGGAGCCCCCAGGATCTTGTGAATGTGCAGTGCGGCAGGTGAAGGAGGACAGCCGGAGCCCTAGAAGAAGGAGAACGTGCATTAAGATGATGGAAGGACTGGTCTCAGGGAAATGGGGTCACTCCACATCCTTGGCTCATAATCCATAAAATTAAAGTTCTGCTTTTTTCTTCCATGCCTCTCAAGAATTACTGGCTGGGTTTTCCCAAAATCTGGAGTGTGACTTTAGTATAGATTGACTTGAAACATGTCCTGTATCTATGGGCTGATGGTACTATTCTATCCACTTACGGGATTCTGGATGGCACCCCACAAATAGAAAGATTGTTCCCCAGAAAAGTCCATTGGTTGCTGTTGGGTGAGCCCCCCCCCCACCATAGACAGAGGGATTTTTGAAAAGGAGCGCAAGGTGGGCACCTGGGTGGCTCAGTCTGTTAAGCATCTGACTCTTGGTTTCAGCTCAGGTCACGACCTCAGGGTCCTGGGATTGAGCCCCATGTCGGGCTCCTTGCTCAGCACAGAGTCTGCTTGAGATTCTCTCTCTCATGCTCTCTCTCGCTCTCTCTGAAATAAATTAATTAAATCTTAAAAAAAAAAAAAAGAAAGAAAAGAAGCACAAGATACAAGCCACAAAGACGGACACTCAACGGTGAACTAACCAAAGCGACCATAAGAGGCGTGCACCAGGGTAAGCCCCAAGCTGTGTTTGATTCATGATCCTTCCAAGTGGTGCCGGGCAGCCCTCTAGTCCCAAAGCCAAGACCAGTTTCCTTGTTGACATGAACGGAAGCGCTTTCTCAGTGCCGTCATATTTCTGTTCATATTATTTCTTTAAAACCAAAGGATGTGGGGCACCTGGGTGGCTGAGTGGGTTAAAGCCTCTGCCTTCTGCTCATGTCATGACCCCAGGGTCCTGGGATCGAGCCCCACATCGGGCTCTCTGCTCAGCGGGGAGCCTGCTTCCTCCTCTCTCTCTGTCTCTGCCTCTCTGCCTGCTTGTGATCTCTGTCTGTCAAATAAATAAATAAATAAATAAATAATTAATAAATAAATAAAACCAAAGGATGCAATGGAGCTAGACTTACCAAGTACATGTGGATTTTGTCACTTGGCACCCAGAACCTCATTAATTTATGTATAATACCACTGTAAGGAGTCTGCTGAGCATGGACTTTTTTCTGTGACAGTGACTCGGAATGGCCAGCTACATGCAAACACAAGTAAGTGAACTCTGCTTCCACTTATGTCATCCAATCAGTATCGAAAGTCATTTATTTTCCATCTCTGAATGAACAAAAGTGGAAGAATTTGGGATACACATATAAATATTCTTAACTCACAAGCACATGTTGGGCAACTTTCCTCTTTTTAGGTTTTTAATTATGAAATAATTTGACCATAAAGGAAAACACCAAACTACAGAAAGGGCAATATGCCCACTGTCCTTACTTTCTAGATGTTTTTTGCTGTGTTTCATGACACTCGCTTCCAATCTTTTGTCCTTCCTTTCTTCCCCAGAGGTGACCTTTATGCATGTTATTATATGTTATTCTTATCCATTATCTCATACTTTTACTACACAGACATCTACTGATTGTCAGTATATGGCAATATTCTATGAGTTAACATATACACATATATGGGATCCTCTTGTATATTAAATTCTGTGACTTTTTTTTTTAATTCTGTGACTTTTTATTATCCCCAATATTATGCTGTTGAAAATCATCCAGGAGAATTCTGTGGGTCTAGCTCATAGACCCATACAGCTCATTGCCCACCATACAGAAGTCAGCTGTTGGCCATACCATGGAATATTGCTCAACCCCAAAAAGGAATAAAGCACCATGACTTACCACTGAACACGAACGAATCTTGAAAAATTACACTCAGTGAAAGAAGCCAGTCACAAAAACCTACCGTGCTGTGGGAGTCCATTTCTGTGAGATGCCCAGAAAAGGCAAACCCTCAGACACAGAGAGCAGACCGACTCATGCCTACCCCGGGGCTGAGGGAAAGGAGAAAGTGGATGGGGTTTCTCTTTGGGGGTGACAGAAATATTGTGGAATCAGAAACCGGTGATGGTTGCACATCCTCGTGAATACGCTTCTTTAAAAAATGCCGAACTGGACGCTTTAGAAGAGTAGATTGTACAGTATGTGAATTGTATCTCAATAAACTACATTTGCACAAAGAGCTGGTTGCCTGCACCAGTCATGGCTTCTCTTGAGTCCTTCCTCCGCGACTAGATGTTTATGCTGTTTCCGGGCCTTTGCTATCGGCAAAATACTGCAATACACGTCCTGTCCACAGGTGTGATCTCTTGGTGGCATATTTAGGAGTAAAACCTGTCTTTTGTGCTATCTACACCTTTAATCCCACTAGGAGAGCCAAACTGAGACCTAGGGTAGTTTTCCCTATTTTTACTTCCACCAGGGATGTTTAAGTTCCCAGTTCCCCACGTCCTTGCCAGTTCAGAAGTATATTAAACCTGGTAACTTTTGCTGATTAAAATAGATGAACTCATAACCCACTTTGAGCTGCCTACACAAAGATATCTCATGGTTGTTTTAATCTGCATTTTCCTGAGTATGCATAAGGCTTATTGACCATTTGGGGTTTCTTTTCTGTAAATTGATAATTTCTATCCATTGTCCACTTTTCTGTTGGTCTTTCCCTTTCTGGTTTATATATGTATACCAGGCACAACTTTCCTTTGTAAGCTGTATGCTGCAAAGACCTCCTAGAAGCCTGTGACATATTTTCATTCCTTCTGTATCTTTTAATGTTAGCAACTCAAAGTAATTCGTCTTTTAATTTATATGTCGAGGGACTTCTCATTGTCCTGACTAACTTTACGTGATGCGTATACTCCCCTGTAGCTTCGGAATTAACATTTTTAAAATTTTGTTTTCCATATGTAAAGCATCTGATATTAAATTTTGTCTAAGGTGTGAGGGAGGGATCTAATTTTTCCACTTGGAAAACCAACTACCCTAGTACCCTTTATTGAAAGACCCGCTCTTTTTCCACTCGGTTTGTGTCTTCAGTCTGCTGAAACACGCTCACTTCTGTTTCATCTGCACTGCCTTCCATCATTAGCCTACTTTAAACTCTTGGATGGAAATGATGAAAGGAGAAACTTGATTTTAAAAAACTTGAAAACAATAAAGGAAAAGGTGAGAGGCCCAGCTGGCTCAGTTGATAGAACATGCGACTCTCGATCTTGGGGTTGTAAGTTCAAGCCCCACCTTGGTTGTGGAGATTACACTTATCTTTTTTAAAGATTTATTTATTTATCTGAGAGAGAGAGAGAGAGAGCACATGCACATGGCAGGGAGGGGCACAAGGAGAGGGAGAGAGAGAGAATCTCAAGCAGGCTCCCCAGGGAGCACGGAGCCTGACACGGGGCTTGATCTCAAGACCTTAAGATCATGATCTCAGCAGAAAGCAAGAGTCAGATGGTTAACCAACTGAGCCACCACCCAGGTGCCCCTAGAGATTATGTTTAAAAAAAAAAAAAGAGGGAGAGAGGGAAAAAAGGAAGAAACTGAGTCATGTAACCTAACCAAGGAAAAGACAGAGCTAACCATATCTCAGAAAATTGCATCCCCAGGCTCCAAAATCATTTAGACTTTTCCTGTCTGTATCTCTCATCTCTGTTTCTATTTCTGTGTTATCATTATTATTCAGACCAGCTGTCCTGAGGAGTCTGGGACTGACAGTGACAATTCTAGGCTCACAGCCTTGCAGACTTTTAGCCAAAGAGGTAAGGGGGGTCTTTCACTTACTGGATCGATTTAGAAAAAGATATTACTGGCTACCTTTGGACATGCTAGAAACCCACTCACAAAAGATTTATGCACAGAGGAAAGAAACCAAGCATTTATCTTGTCTTTCATTTATAACCTATACCTCAGCACAGAGTCAAGGAGGCCAAGCTTCTGCTCATATATCACCACAACGAATATGCAAAGAAGAAAACCTCCAAGTCTTATCTTTGGCTAATGCATGCCCACCTTATCGGGAACAGTACCAGAGGACAAGGCTTAGCGTCTTTTATCCATGTAGCTACACAGTGGATAGAAAATCCAGGCCTGGGGCGCCTGGGTGGCTCAGTGGGTTAAAGCCTCTGCCTTCAGCTCAGGTCAGGATCTCAGGTCCTGGGATCGAGCCCCGCGACGGGTTCTCTGCTCAGGAGGGAGCCTGCTTGTGATCTCTCTCTCTCTGTCAAGTAAATAAATAAAATCTTAAAAAAAAAAACAAAAAAACAAAAGAAAGAAAAGAAAAGAAAGAGAAAACCTAGGCCTGCCCAGTCCTAGACCAGAGGTCAGCAAACTTTTTCTGAAAAGGACCAGAGGGGAGTATTTTCAGCCTTTGCAGACCAGAGGATCAACTCATCTCTGCTCTGGAAGCAAGAAGGCAGCAGTATCTGTTATATAAACAAGCAGGTGGGGCTGTGTTCTCATAAAACTTTATTTACAAACACAAATGATGGGCCTATTGCCAACACCTATCCTAGACCAATGCTCTGGGAAAACTGAATCCGTCACCAGAATGAGAACTGAATTAAGCCAGGAAATAATGTGTTCTAGGATACAATGGAGGGCTTTTTAAATTTTTTCTTTTTTTGGCCCTTCCTCAGTTTCCAGATCTGTAAAAATGGGACACAAGCAAGATGGGACGGTTTCTAAGGTCTTCTCTGTCTTGACGTGCTAAGCTTCTGGGGCCATCCTTCCTACCACAGAGGGGCTTTACCTAAGGGAGGGGGGCCCAGCCGACATCTCTTCGTGAAGAGACCCAGCCGGCCCTACAACTTCGATGGGGCTTGTTTCCCAGGAACTTGGCAGCCTGTGGCTTCCCCTTTACAGCCCGCGTCAGCCTGTAACGCACAGTCAGGCTTGGGAGGAAGGTGGACGGGTCCAAGAGCAGAGAGGCCTTCTGAATCTTGGGGCCTGGCCTGTCCCAGATGCTTCGACCTCCTTCAGATGTGTCAGTCTCTCTGCTCTCACCATGTGTGTGTTTGGGGAGGGGAAGGCACTCTGGGGAGCGAGGACAGAAAGCAGAGGAGAGTGAGGGGTCTGTAAGCTTGGAGCAAGGGAGAGAAGGGGCCTCTGCTCTACAAAGAGTGGCTCTCTCTCTCTCTCTCACACACACACGCACTATTAGACCCCTCCACTGGCCATCCTGTAACCCGAGTAACATCCTGTAGCTTGAGTGATTTAAACAACTGGTATTTATTTATTTCCTTAGTTCTGGAGGCTGGAAGTCCAGGACAGGGTGCAGGCCAACTTGGCTTCTGGCGAGAGCTCTCTCTTCCTGGCTTGCAGAGGCCACCTTCTCACTGTGTCTTCTCATGACC
This sequence comes from Taxidea taxus jeffersonii, assembly GCA_003697995.1. Taxonomy (NCBI): domain Eukaryota; kingdom Metazoa; phylum Chordata; class Mammalia; order Carnivora; family Mustelidae; genus Taxidea; species Taxidea taxus. Next base: position 104,520 of record ML093186.1, read on the forward strand.
TCCCCTCCGTGCTCATGCAGTGGGTGGAGAGACAGAGAGAGACAGAGCAGAGGGCGAACTCACTGGTTGCTCTTCTCCTAAGGACCCTAATATGATCAGGTCAGGGCCGCACTGTTAAACAACCTCGTTTACCCTTAATTACTCCACTACACTGGAGTTTAGGGCTGTAATATGTTTTGGAGGAACACACTCAGTTCGAAACACACACACACACACACACACTATTCTATGCAGACACCCAGAGAGAGAGCCACACACACCAGCTCACACTCTCATGGGCTCAACTTTGTTTACCCCCAAAATTCACATGTGTAAGGCCTAACCCCCCTGCATCTTGGAAGGTGGCCTTATTTGGAGATGGGCTCATTGCAGACCTAATTTAAAAGATGAGGTCCTCCTGGAGGAGGGTGGGCCCTTCACCCAGTACAACTGTCCTATAGGGAGGGGCCCTTTGGGCACAGAGATGCACACAAGGAGAATACCATGGGAACATAAAAGCGGAGATTGGGGTGATGTGTCTATAAGCCAAGAAGCACCAGAAGCCAGGAGAGAGGCCTGAAACAGAAGGAACCAACCCTGCTGACCTCGGTTCCCCCAGAACCAAGAGTGAATAGATTCCTGTTGTTTAAGCCCACTGGGAGTCTGTGCTGCTTTGTGAGAGCAGCTGGCAGCAGGGAGACCAGGAACCCAGGGAACTAGGGAGGAGGCAGGAGGCTCTAAGCCCCCGGCTTAGGCTGCACTGTGCTATAGGAATTCATCAGCAAAACACAGATCCCAAGATAAATGACTAAGAACTTCAAGATGATGAGTGTAGAGCAGGAAGCCCCAAGCTCAGGGTCCCTGCAGAGCATGAGGACCCCAGGCACTGGTTGCCTGCCCTGCAGACCCTTGGAGCTGGCCAAGTGGGCGCCCCAGCCTTCGCCAGCAGCCCCCAGGCTCGGTGCACATGAAGACGCCTCCCCTTTGCTACCCTCCGCTCCCGGCAGAGCCCCTGGCGGCTGACAAGGCGCTAAAGCCCCCGGGGGAGTCGCTGGGCTGGCGGGGGAGCCGTACCTCTGTTCCTCCTGTCGGGGAAGTCATTCTCTCTGAAACTCGGGAGCTCTTGGTGGCCATCTGTCCCACCATGTGGAGGAAGCTGGTCTTTAACGAGAAACCCGAAGATGACTCAGAGCATCGGTGGAGGAGAGGAGAGAGCCTGCAGCTTTTGTTTTCTTGATTCTGGCTGCTTCCAACCCTCAGCATCCCCCCCCCTCCATGCAGCTTTCCTGTTCAATCGTTCTGGGAACCCCCTGAGTCCAAAAAAAAAAAAATAATAATTAAAATAAATGCCACCTGGAAAAGTTTTCTGAGCCAGAGCTGGTCCGAGCAGGGATTTTGTTGTGAGCATAGTCTGGACAAATACTGTTAAGCTCGCTCGCTGGCCCTAACAGATACCATTTGTGGACACCCACTCTGGGATTCATCCTAAAACACAACTGTTTACTTGCTAAAATTCCAAATGCAGCAGAGCAAGGGTCCTCCACTTGTGTTTTCCTAACTTGGGTCTTCCATGGTGCAGGGGGCATGCTTGGGAAGAGGCCAGGGCTATGGAAAGGGGGCGTCCTTTGTTTTTAGATGGTGTTGGGTCTATGTCCAGGTTATATGAACCTAAGGAAGATTTCTTAAAAACTCCAGGTCTTGGGGTGCCTGGGTGGCTCCATGGGTTGAGCCTCTGCCTTCGGCTCAGGTCATGATCTCAGGGTCCTGGGATCGAGCCCCGCATCGGGCTCTCTGCTCGGCGGGGAGCTTGCTTCCTCCTCTCTCTCTGCCTGCCTCTGCCTACTTGTGATCTCTGTCTGTCCAATAAATAAAATCTTAAAAAAAAAAAAACAACTCCAGGTCTCTACATCCTGGCCATAAAGCGGGAGAGATATGGGATACGGTTGTGAGCAGTAGTAGGACTCACCGTCCCAGTTTCCTCAGGACTGGGGCTGGGGCGGGGGCTGCCCCAGGATGTGGGAAGGAGGAGTTTCACAGGACGTGGATATTTTCAGGGCTGAAACTGAGAAAGCCCTGGGCAAGAGGACCAGGTTCGTTCCTCACCCTCGCTGTGAGCGGAGGAGCTGTGAGCAGGCGAGAAGAGCACTGGCTCTCCCCTTCCGCCCCCGTTACCCCAGCACACCCACGTCACAGGCCTGCGCCCTTGGGACACGTCTGAGGCAAGTCTCATGACCTTCACAGTCATCTTAGGCAATAAAGGCGTCCAATTAATCACATGCAAGGGAAAGTCGTGTCCGTTCTGTGAGGGAAATATTTTTGACAGGCTGCCTGCGGCTGCAGTGGGGTCAGCTTTTTCTTTATCTCCCCCCGGACCTTCTGCTCCTCCCTCCCCGGCCGCAGAACGCCGTTCTCTCCCGGTGCCTGTACACGCCTCTCTCCACGCCTTCACCCGAGGACCACCCGCTCTGCCTTGGGGTCCCTCCATCCACTTCCAGCCTCTCCGCAGGGTTCGCCGTCCACCTCCAGCTGGCGCTGGTGGGAAGCACACGAGACCCCGGAGTCGCTCATTCCGCCCCCGAAGTCCCCAGAGCTGTGAGCCACAATCTGGAGCCCTCCAGATGCTTGGATCTTGAGCCCGAGCCCATTCCTCTCTGAGCCCGCCCTGACCCCATACTGAATGCTCTGAGTGGTCCCGCGGACGCTTTCCCCCTCGAAGCTGGAAGTGAGAGGCTGACCTGCTTGCTACCCTCCTGTGTGGGGACACATGGCTCTTGGAAACAACACAACTCTTCCAGTCCCAAGCCCGCTTTTCCACACCTGTCGGTGAACATGAACCCCACCCCTGACACCTGACTAGCACTCCTCAAAACCATCAAGGTCCTTCAGATCCTCAAGGTCCTTCAGATCCTCAAGGTCCTTCAGATCCTCAAGGTCCTTCAGATCCTCAAGGTCCTTCACAGCCTCAAGGTCC
>ML093186.1:107479-120246 GCA_003697995.1 Taxidea taxus jeffersonii
CCTCAAGGTCCTTCACAGCCTCAAGGTCCTTCAGATCCTCAAGGTCCTTCAAAACAAGAAGTCTGGGAACCGTTGCCATCAAGAGGAAGCGCTGTCTATCAGTGTCATGTACCCTGTCACAGAAGACAGGGCACTGAGTAAAAACCAAGGACATGTGAACAAAGCACAGACTCCAGTTAACAGCACTGTATCAAGGCCAGCTCACTAATTGTGACAAATGCCATACTAATGTAGGATACCGACAATAGGGGGAATTGGTAACGTCATAGGATAGATGGGCCTCTGTGTACTCTCTTTGCAATGTTTCTGTAAATCTAAAACCATTCGAACATTAAAGGTTTACTTGTGGGACGCCTGGGTTCTCAGTCAGTTAAGCGTCTGCCTTTGGCTCTGGTCATGATCTCAGGGTCTTGGGATCGAGCCCCGAATCGGGCTCCCTGCTCAGTGGGAAGCCTGCTTCTCCCTCTCCCACTCTCCCTGCTTGTGTTCCCTCTCGCTGTGTCTCTCTCTGTCAAACAAATAAATAAACGATAAAATCTTTAAAAAGGAAATTATCAACACCATGGGTAACTCAAAGCCAGGTACTAAAAATATGAAGTAAAATCATAAATTTAAAAAAAATTAAAAATAAACAAAATAAAGTTTACTTGTTAAAGGGTGAGAGAAAGCAGAATGAGTGCAGGACCTAGGACCAGGGAGAGGACAATTCGCCTCGATGCCCAGACCCTGCCCCCCACGTCTCCTCTGCCATTCGGGTCTTCTTCCCAACTGAGGCTGGGGTGGTGGGGAACAGATACCACCATCCCCACTGTGCTCTGCCCAAATTCCCAACCTTGCAGTCCATGGGCATACTAAAACGAGGGCTTTTTTAGGTCACTTAGTTTGGGCTGGCTTGGTATAAACCGAGAGCTAACCAGAACAGAGGATCAGCGCCGGGAGCCGGCAACTGCGGCAAGCAGAAGGGACGCCGTGGTGAAAGCCTTTATTCCCCCGGCTCCTGCTCGCTGCCAGTTCTGCAGCTAGGTGGCGGCCAATGATTGTCTCCAGCCCAAGGAAGATGGAGATGAGGCAAGGTACCTGCTGTCCTCACCCAAAGCCTAATGTCTAACACAACGCCACTCAGAACTGTGATGGTGATTTCCTTATAGAAGCCCAGTCCCATCCTGCCGGGCTGCACACGGATACCCTCATTTCCAGCTTCAAGCCATTTGCCCAGCCCCGGGGGACTCCCCAAAGCCGAGCAGGAGCCACACACATGGGGACAGTGTCCCTTTGCCCTGCTCCAAAGAACCCTGTTCTGGTTCTGCAGTTTGAGAAAGGCAGCAAAGCTGGGGAGGTCTGTTTTCTCTCTCCCCTGCTCTGTTTTCTGCCCCACAGTCGGTCTTTTGCTGACCCTTCAGGAAATAAGATCTAGTTTATTGCAACATCACACTCCCCAAAGCCACCCCCCACCGAGCTCCTCCCTCTGTGAGTCCTCCCTGACACGACAAAAACCCAGACCGTCGGATTCCAACTCATAAAGTAGAATTCCCGTGTGCTCCAGCCACTCTGCTTCTGGGCACGTGCCCAAAGGAATCGAAAACAGGGGACTCTAAGGTGCATATTCGTATCAGATATTTGCACACAGCAGCACTGAAGGTAGAAGCAATCCGTCAACGGGTGATCGGATAAACAAAATGTGGCATATACATGCGTATTAATCAGCTGACGAATTCGCATTAATGGTCAATGGTTAACTCCGGGAGAGCCACAGCCATCACCGAATACCGCAGCTGGCCTGCTGAAGCAGCCGAAATTTGTTTTCTCGTAGTTCTGAAGGCTGGAGATCTAAGATCCAGGTGTCGGCGGGGCTGGTTTCTGGGGAGATCTTTCTTTCGGGCTTGCGGATGACTACTTTCTCAACTGTGTCCTCATGGGGCTTTGTCTCGGTATGAGGAAAGAGAGTGTGAGCGAGCTCTGGTGTCCCTTCTAGAAAGCCACCAGCCCCATTAGAGTAGGGTACCATCCTTCCGAACTTATCAAGCCATAATTACCTCCTTAAAGTCCCTGTCTTCAAATGTACTCACATTGGAGGTGAGGGCTTCAACATATGAACTTGGGGCTGGCAGATTCTGTCCATAACACCCCGCGATGGAATATTACACAGCCTCCAAAAAGGAAGGAGCTTAGAGGTTTCCCATGCTACAACACAGAGGAGCCTCGAGGACACGATGCTCAGGGAAATAAGCCAGGACACAAAAGGACACATACTGGGTGATCCCATTTCCGTGAAGTGCCCAGGGCTGTCAGATTCATAGAGACATTAAGTAGCTGCCCGGGGTTGGAGGGAGAGGGGAGTGGCGATGGGTGGTGGGTGACGGCTTCACAGATAGAGTCTCACTTTGGGAAGACGAAGTTCTGGAGGTCGACAAGCACGTGAACCGACTTCATGCCATCAAGTCCATCTGCTTTCGGGCTTTCTCTGCTCTTGGTGGACATTGTACCTGCGGCCATTAGACCCTGGTCCGGGAGGCAGGACACAGAAACCTGGCGCAGGCCCCGGGGTCTCGAGCAAGCCCCTCCCATTTCCAGAATTGTTTATTTATCTAGCTATTTAACAAACACTTACTTAGTACTTATGATATACCAGGCTTTTTTTTGGGGGGGGGAAGGGCTATTACGATTTTTAAAATCCCCACCTTCATGGAGCTTATATTCAAAGACAGGCAGAACCAAGTAAATACATATTTATAGGGCGCCTGGGTGGCTCAGTCAGTTAGGTGTCTGCCTTCAGATCAGGTCATGATCCCAGGGTCCTGGGATCGAGCCCCACATTGGGCTCCCTGCTCAGCGGGAAGTCTGCTTCTGCCTCTGCCTGCTCTTCTCCCTGCTTGTGCTCACTCTCTCTTTCTGACAAATAAATAAATTAAATCTTAAAAATAAATATTTATAGACTGTGATGAGTGTCATGCTGGCTGTAAGTAGGGTCATACAATATAACATAATGGGTGTGTGGAGGGGCGGGCTTCCCTTCAGGAAGGGAGTCAGGGAAGGCCTGGAAGGAAGTGTGTTTACAAGAATTAGACTGCAAAGTATCCAGCCATAAGGAATGTAAAGGGAATGACACTCGGACAGCCATTTCAGCAGGTGCAAAGGCCCTGAGGCAGGGAAGAGTTGGCATGTTTTAGTTCTAAAAACCCAGCACATGGCCACGGCTGCTGGGGCAAAGCAGGCTGGTCAGAACAAAGCCCAGGAAGAGATGTACCAAGCTAGATCACACACAACCATGGGAAATCTGAATTTTTACCTAAATGGGAAAGGAAGCAGAGCATGGAAAATGTCTTCATAGCACAGAAGGAAGACTTGCAAATTCCTAGGCCCTCCTTACCTTGTCTTTGGCTTTGCCCATGTCACACTGAGTGTGTGCTCCTTCTTCATCCTCCAGGAGGCAGTGAATCACGGTCACAGCTGATCTCACCAGATTCTGCACCGTGCCCTCCTCGGACTCCCCACAAACTTCTCTAGGCTCCTGTGAGTAGTGCTGCTGGGAACATTCATGTATAGGTCTTTGCCTGAACACCTGTTTTCAGTTACAGGAAAAACCCCGAACTGGTCAATCCACAGAGACAGAAAGTAGATGAGTGGCTGCTGGGGACTGGGAGGAGGGGGGAAATGGAGAGTTGTGCTGCAGACAGGGTTTCCTTTGGGGCATGAAATGCCTTGGAACACACTGAGAATGTACTAAATGCTGCTGGATTGTTTGCTTAAAAATGGCGAATGGGGGGCACCTGGGTGGCTCAGTGGGTTAAAGCCTCTGCCTTGGGCTCAGGTCATGATCCCAGGGTCCTGGGATAGAGGGCATCGGGCTCTCTGCTCAGCAGGGAGCCTGCTTCCTCCCTTTTCTCTGCCTGCCTCTCTGCCTACTTGTGTCTCTGTCTGTCAAATAAACACATTTTAAAAAATGGCGAATAGTTAATTTTAGATTATATGAATTTGCCCTGCATTAAATAAGTTAATAACCTTGTACACATCACGAAGGCTAAACAGACACATCTGCAGGCCTCCTCTGTCCCTCCGGCCACAAGCTTGAATCTTCTTTGGGCTTTAAAAAAAATAAAAAGATAAACATTACACAGACACGTATACACAGTTCGATTCTATTTACATGAAGTTCAAATGTAAGCAAAAGGAAACAACACTTCCTTTAAAGAGTAGAACTAGAATTAGAGTTTTGCAAAACTACAAGGAAAAGGGGAGGATTTATTCAAAATCCAGGTTGTGGCTGGTGATCTTGGAGCTGGGAAGTGAGGTGGAGATGAGCTCAGTTAAGAGCCTACGCGTGGCTTCCAAGATCCGAGTTCTTTTTCTCAGTCAGCATTCTAAGAAAGCGAGTGTTTTTTTATTCTGATTCTTTAAATGGGATGTTGGATTCTTACACACGCTTTTGCATATATGATGCATTCCTCACTTAAAAATAAATGTGGGCTGAGTTTCAAAAAGACACTTTCGGACATTGGGACTATTGGATATCTTGGGGGGAACCTGAGAGAAGAGTATGTGGGTCTTCTGTGCATTATTTTGATCCTTGCAACATCCCTGTAAATTTGAAATTACATTTAAACAGTTGTAAAATGGATTCAGAAAGGACAGGATTGTAGATTTCAAGAAGCTTCTATTTTCCTTTATTGCAAAAAAAAAACCACAAAAAAACAAAAAAAAAAAAAACAAGAGGAAGAGAAGCAAGTTAATGTTCTTGGCAAATTATCCCACGGTATGATGTGGTTCCCATTACTGGTCTTTGGTGGGTCTCCATTCCCTGCCCCCACCTCTGAGAAGTCCACACGGACCCTGGGCAAGAAAGAGGGCACAGAGTGCAGGCCCCGCGCACAAAGAGCCATTCCCAAGACCAGACGACTCTCCCTCTGCACGTGGACATCTCTCAGAGCCTCCCCGAGCCAGCTGGGCTCAAAGTCAAGTAGAAAAAGAAAAAGAAAAAAAAAAGGATTGCTGATTCCGCTCCCTGGCTTTTATCTGAGTTTATAATTACACGTTCATTAGTATGATTATGTGATTAATATCTGTTTTCATCACCAGACTGTTAGCTCTTCGGGGGGTCCCATTTTTGCTCTCCACTGTACGCGGGGCCCAAAGTGCCACTTGGTAATAAGAGCCGCAGGGCGTATGGAGTGGGACCCGTGGGCCAAGGCTCTGCGGGGATTAGGACGGGGACTCCTGGCGGTGGCTCTCGAAGGTAAGCCCTGAGAGGAGCTCTCTAAAAAAGAATGCAGAAGTCGAACCCCAGCGGCCCAGCTGGGGTTTCCGCGGCCACTGCCCCACGCCTCCTCTGCCCGTCCAAGGAGGATGGGAACCCCCCACCTTTAGCACGACGCTGACTTCAGTACAACAGGAAATGAAGAGAGGGTCCTGCCAAAGAGGGCCCCATGGAGTCTGAGACGGGGTGCAGGCCCGGCAAAGCAACAGAAGGCCACTCCACGTTTCCTGGATGAAAAACAATCTCCCCAGTGAGGTGGCTGCTGGGAACCCCATGATAATTTGCAATTATATATACGTAATTACTTGTGCCCTATAACATGTCATGTTATATAAAGATTATGTTGTGTGTTATGTTATAAATATTATGATATGTTTATACATTAGATATTATATTCTACCTATATAATGTTATGAATGCTATATGCATATAATATGATAAGCTAGTACTATAACATTTATATAAAGATTACTATAACATATTATGATGTTACATTATATAGTTACATAATACATAATTGTATTTATAATGTACAATCAAATACAGAAATGCTTAAGAGAATATGGTAACATTTAAATATAATACCCATAGTATTATTAACATAGTAACCAAGTGACTATAAAATACTCATATGCTATATATACTACTGACATAATATATAATATTATATATGTATAATTATATGTATAAATAGAGCAACATTTAAGCAAATTAAACATATTTGTCTTCATAAATTTGTTTAAGATTTATTTTTAGGGGTACATGGGTGGCTCAGTGGGTTAAGTGCCTGCCTTTGGTTCAGGTCATGATCCCAGAGTCCTGGGATTGAGCCCCGCAGCCTGCTTCTCCCTCTCCCTCTGCCCATCTTCCCCACCCTGACTTGTGCTAGCTCTCTCTCTCTCTCTCAAATAAAATCTCAAAAAAAAAAAAAAAGATTTTATTTTTAAGTAATCTCTACATCCAACATCGGGCTTGGACTCACAACCCCGAAATCAAGAGTTGCATGCTCTCAGGCATCCGAGCGTCCTTAAAAATCCCTAAATAGGGGCGCCTGGGTGGCTCAGTGGGTTAAAGCCTCTTCTTTTTGGCTCAGGTCATGATCCCAGGGTCCTGGGATCGAGTCCCACGGCAGGCTCTCTGCTCAGCAGGGAGCCTGCTTCCTCCTCTCTCTGCCTGCCTCTCTGCCTACTTGTGATCTCTGTCAAATAAATAAATTAAAAAAAAATCCCTAAATATTTTTAAATGTTTAAGAGACTTTGGCCATTGAGAAATAACAGGTCGGCTTTGGCTTTTCCTGTGTAACTGAAGAATGCACTCAGGTTGTGATTCTGGGGTTGAAACACACACCTGGTCTTCACAAGGCTCAAGGCCAGCCCTTCGGCCCCACAGGGTAGGAACCCTTGACACAGGTCTTCCCTCCCCTCTGGCGTCCACTGCTGCTGCTCCGGCTCCTACCAGCATTCTGTTCACGTGGTCGCTGCATTCTCCGAGAGGACAACTCTCCAGCCTCCCCCGGAGCCCTGGGGATGCACATCCCCTCCCACAGTCTCCTGGAGGATGGAGGCTTACCCATCATGCACCTCAGCAGCCCTCAGCCTCTCCCGGACCCCAGTCCCAGAGCCACATGCCCATTTAGGACCCATTCCCAGGTCCTGCTGAGGCCGCCCTCACAGAGCACCACAGACTGCGCTGTCCCTGCTCTGGAGGCTGGAAGCCCAGCGTCCTCGCGTCTCAGGGCTGTTTTTTTGAGGACCGCGGGGGAGGATGTGGGCCGGGCTCTATCCGGGGCTCAGAGGTGACTGGCCACCTTCTCCCTGTCTCTTCCCTCGGGCCTGTCTGCGTCCTGATCTCCTCTCCATACGAGGACACCAGTCCCTGGACTAGGGTCCATCCCGACGGCCTCATTTTCACTTCATCACCTCGGTACAGACCTTCTCAGCAGATCAGGTCTCATGCTGAGGTCCTGAGCTTAGGACTCCAGCATAGATGTGGAAGGAACGCAGTTCAACCCGCAATATTCGTGCTCTAGATTGCTGCATTTTCTTACCACCGTTTGTGGGTTTCTTGACATGTGACTTTGGGGCTGAGTAAAATGTCACAGGTTTCTGGAGAGCACGAGGGGGGTCGCTCTTCTCTACCCCAGGACGCACAACCATACCCAAACAGACTCCAAATTAAAGCTGTTAAATTTCCAAACCTTTAATCCCAAACTGACCATAGCAAGGTCAGACCCAAAGATTTCCCCTCCCCTGTTTCCCCAAGGTTCAAATTAGGTTGAAGAGATCTCTCCCACAAGTGAACACGTCCAGATCAGGAAAACGAATCGGTCCAACTCCCTCCGAAGACCCCCTGGCCTCATCCCACCACCCCACTCCCTCGTTACCCCATCAGGTCCCCCTCCCCCCGGCCTTCCCTGGGGACCCTCGTTTGCAAAAAGCCTCTCCCCATCCTACCCCCAAGCGTCCTGATTCAGCCACGGAGAACATATTCACAGAGGGGAAAGATGAGGCAGAAAGCAGGTCTGTGCAAACCCCATGCACCCCACAACAAGGAGAACACAGTCTCTCCGGATTGGGGGACAGATTTTGGGGGTTAAAATGGAGAAAAGGAAGGGATTAGAAGTAGCTTGCAGAAGGCACAGAGGTGGTTCTAGGCGGCCCTGTGCCCCTGCTTGGGGCAGAGTGAGCCCCAGGGCCAGGGAGGTAAGGTGAGCAGGAGAAAGCAGCCGGCCCCCAGCAGCAGGACCAGGCTGGCCCCCACCCCACAGGCCAGGGACCAGGAGTATTCATAGGTCAGGGCGGGGGCGGGGGGAGGCTCTGGGCTGACTCTCCGCAGGAGGGCTTGCACAGAATGCCGGAACACCTCCAGGCTGACCAGGAGCAGCAGGCCTGTGGGGAGAAGACAGGCATGGCGCTCAGGGCCCCCGAGGACACCGCCCCACACCTGGATCTGAGAGTTTCCCTAACATTCCCCATCTCGTGCTCCTGTCACTGTCCCCCCCAATTCATCCAACCACTCCTTACCAAACACCTACTACACAGCACGCACAGTTTGGGAAGCTGGAGATACAGAAGGAACACAACACAAACTGAGAGGGACAGAAGGACAGAAGGACGGAATGGTGGCCACCGGGGGCTGGGGGAATGAATGGAGGGTGCTGCTTCACGGGGCAGAGTTTCAGTGGGGGAAACACGAAAGTGAAAAAGGGGTGGAGACGGAGAGCGGGGCTGGCTGTTCCACGGGACAGACCGAACACAAAAATGGATGGAATGGTAAATTAAAACACACGTTATGTGTGTTTTATAGCCTTAAGAAAGAAAAAAGCAGGGGGGCGCCTGGGCGGCTCAGTCTGTTGAGCATCCTGCTTGACTTGAACTCGGGTCACGATCTCAGGGCTGTGGGATCGAGCCCTGCCTTGGACAGGGAGCCTGCTTCAGACTCTCTTTCCTTCTGCCCCTCCCCCTCCTTCAAACAAGCAAACACACAAACAAAGCCAGCCCTGGGGTCAAGAATTGCAAAAATCAGAGGACAATTCCATTTTAAAATATTTTTTTAAAAAAAGAAAAGGGGTGTCTGGCTGGCTCAGTTGGTAGAATGTGCAACTCTTGATCTCAGGGGTTGTGAGTTCAAGCCCCACGCTGGGTGTAGAGTTACTTAACCCAAAACCAAGACCAAGACTCCATCAAGGCTTTTGGAAAGAGTGATAATGGAATCTGAAGCAGTCCGACTCATGGGAGCCCAGAGTAGAACGTGGTTGCCAAGGGCTGGGGCGGGGGCGGGGAGTGGGGGAGATGTGGGGCAAAGGGCACAGAATTCAATATGCAAAGCGAACGAGTTGTGGGGATCTGAGGTCCAGCTGGGTGACTATGGTTAGCAACACTGTATCCTACGCTTGCAATCTACTACGGGACAAGGTCCTCAGAGATCCCACCACGTACAGGAAGGCAGCCACGTGAGGGGACGGATAGGGTTAATCAGGCTGACTGTGGTTATCATTTCACGACGGGCATGTATACCAACACATGGAGTTGGACACCGTGAGGACCTATGACTTCCACTCATCAATCTTACCCCAGGGAAGCCCATTGGTCATACCCTAATGACGAAGCGGGATCATAAAACAAATAGAAAGGCTGTCAAGTTACAATGCAATCTGGCTAAAAACAACGACAAGAGAAGAAGAAAGAACAAGACAGACAAAGACGCTAACCTCGTGGAGCTTATGTTCCACTCCGAAGAGACAGGTGGTGAGCAAATAAACAAAAGCTTGCAAAACTCAGATGCCTGCAGGAGGCAACGGGGAAGCATAAATCCGCGAGGCAGGTGAGTGTGGTGGGAAACATGAGAAAGAGCAGCCCAACCTCAGCTTTGGCCAACCTTCACTTCCCCTTCAGAAATAGGGACTTACATTGCCAGACCTTCCGATTGTTCAAGGATAGCTGGAATTTTTTAAATGATGACTGTTTTTATGGAAATTCGCCCAACCTTTAAACATTTGCTCAGAGAAATTTTTATGGCACTGCCCGCCGAAGTACGTTTATGGGTCATTGCTGGCTGTGGGCTGCCAGGCTGTAACTTCCAAAGTAAACATATGAGGAGACAAGATAATTTCAGACAGTGATGTCTGAAAAACAGACAGTGATGCCGGGAAAGGAGATAAATACAGGGTGATGGGAAGGGGACTGACATCCAGGGGTGGAGCAGGGACTTTAAGATGGTGCCACCAGGAAGAGCCATTTGAGTAAGACCTGGAGGATGAAAAAAAGAACTAGGCACACACAAAACTAAGTGATGGCTGTTTTAAGCAGAGGGAATAGCCAGTCCAAAGGTCCTACGGTAGAACGAGTACAGGGTGTTTAGGGGAAAGAGAGCGGGGAGGGGAGAGTGGTGGCTGACGGAAGTACAGAGGCCAGCAGCGGTCAGGTCATGTAGGACTCTCTGATGGTCCTCCATGAGTCATGGGTCCTAGCTGTCTCCTCTCTCTGACCCTGAGTCTGGCCCCAACCTCAGACCCAGAGCCTCCTTCCTCCTGGCACTCTGCTTCCCTGTGTGGTTTTTAATCAGGGGACTGGAGAATGCAGCCAGGAAACTCTGTCCTGTAGGTCACGGTCTCCCCTCTGAGGCCTCCTTGGCCCCACGCAGCTCAGTTTAAGGGACTGGAGTACAAGAGCATCGGGACAAGGAGGAGACGTTCTCCAGTCCGCTTTCTTCCTTGGCTAATCCATGCATCCTTCATTCATTCCACAGACGTTCCCTGAGCTCTCATTGTAAACAAGACTAACAAAGGCCCTGTCCTCCTGGAGCTCCATCCCAAAGGGAGAATTGGACAGTAATCAGGTTAATGTATTGCTGTGGTCTGAATCGTGGCCCCAAAAGTTCATGTGTTGGTGTCCTGACCTTGTAGTTTCTCAGAATGTGACTATATTTGAAGATAGGATCTTTGAAGCAATAATCAAATGTAAAGGAGGCCAATAGGGCCCTCATCCAATATGGAGAGCAATATGACTAGTGTCCTTACAAGAAGAGGGAGTCAGGACACAGACACACAGAGTGATGACCGTGTGAGGACACAGGGAGAAGACGGCCATCTACAAGCCAAGGAGAGAGGCCTCGGAGGAAGCCAGCCCTGCCCACACCTGGATCTCAGACCTCCAGCCTCCAGAACTGTGAGAAAATACATTTCTGTTCTTTAAGCCCCTTCCCCTCCCCTCCATCTCTGGTATGTTGCCATGGCAGCCCATGCAAACAAATACATACATAAGTACATAATTTCGGGTATTGACCGAGTCTGTGGGGGAAGAAAAGGCCAGGTAGGGACACGGCAGATAATGGACCTACTCTAGACAAGGTGGTCAACAGTGGTCTCTCTGAGATGGTAATATCTGACCAGAGACTTAGATGATACGAGGGAAGAAGACACGGGAAGATCTAGTGGAAGAACTTTCCAGGCTGAGGGGACAGCAGTGCAAAATGCTCTGAAGAAATGAGCTTGGAGTATCCAAGGAGGAGTGGAGAAGCCCACGTGGCCAGAGTGGAGGGAGTGAGTGGTAAGAACTGAAGTCCCACATCAGGAGCCAGGCCACGTAAGACCTTGGAGCCACGTTATTCTAGTGGTAGTAATTTATTGTTACTCTATTGGCCTTTGAACTGGGTAGGAATCACAGTATGATTTGGGGTTTGAAAACATGACTAGCTCCAAAGCCAAAAAAGGTAGGACTTGGCCATGAGCTATAGTCTGCGGACCCCCGGCCTTGACACACTAGCTTTGTGCCAAGAATCTAACCAGATGCTCTCATGTCTCATCTCTTCCCACTGGACTTTACAAGGTTCCTATTATTGTCATCCCCGCTCTATAAATGGGAACATTAAGGCCTGGAGAAGTGGAGCTTGGGTTTGAGGGAAGCCAGGTCTACTCTGTACACTATTCTGTTAGGCACATCACTGGACCTCCTCCCTGACCAAGCCTGACATCCCTTGTATGGCCTAGAAGGGCCCATGTGATCTGGCCCTTGCCTACTTCTTCAGCCCCCTTTTGGCTGCTCTTTCCACCCTATAATAGTAGGGGGTAGGACTTCTTTCAGCGTTGAGATGCACCAAATTCTTTCAAGCCTGGAGCCTCGTATGTATCCCTATTTATGTTACACTTCTTCTGAGAAGTCTTCCCTGATCGCTGCCGCTCAATTCAATATCAGATCTCCCTCCTATACATTTCCCTCATACTCTGTTCATTTATAGCATTTACCACAGCTGGAATTATCAACATATATTAGTTCATATTAGTACTGTCTGGCCAGCCAATTTCTCTCTCCCTCACTAAACTATAAATGCACGAGGGCAGGAAACTTGTCTGTCTCTGAGCTCTAGCACATGAGCAACACGTGACGTGTATATTTTATGGAGAGAAACAATATAACCCAAATATGTCCCTTTATCTAAGGAGACCTTAAAAACACAGTCTGCGCAGTCCCTGATACCAGATATAACCAAAGCACCTAGAGCATCAAATCCGCCCCCCCGCTTTCATTTGGCTGTACAGTCTGCAGAAAATTTCATGCCTGAGACTTCCATAAAACACTTTTCTATCCACACCTCCATGGCACCCCTAGGACTAACCCGGGTATGAGTTCAGTAATAAGAACGGCACCAAACCCCTACCACGCTGTAAATTCCACGAGAACAGGGATCATGTTGACCTCATTCATCATTCTGTCCCCAGTGGTTCCTAACACAGCATCTAGCACTTACGAGATATCAAAAAAATACTTGTCCAGTAATTGGATGGATGAACAGATGGAAAAATAGATTAGATGGAGAGAGAGGAGGAGAGAGAAAAGGAGAATGGAAAAGGAAGAAGAGAAGAGAGTGGGGGGGGAATTAATGAATCGATGGACGGATGGGTGGATGGATGGGATGGATAATTGACAAATGGATGTTTGGATGAGTGAGTTTGGGGATATAAGAACACCTGAGCTCAGAGATTTAAAAAAAAAAAAAAAAGTGACGGCTGGGTGGCTCA
>ML093186.1:122531-136298 GCA_003697995.1 Taxidea taxus jeffersonii
AACAGTGCCTGGAGACCCAACCTCCCAGCATGAAACAGTGCTTGGAGATCCAACCGCCCAGCATGCAGCAGTGCTTAGACACCCTACTTCCCAGTATGCAACAGTGCCTGGAGATCCAACCTCCCAGCATGCAATTCCCTCAGTCTCCAGGCTCCCAACCCTCACCTGAGAGGCCAAAGCAGATGGCTCCAACTCGGAGTAGGAACTCTGCACCTTTGCTGAGCACCATGATGACACAGAGGCACCCCAAGGCCATGACTGCCAAGCCTAGGACTGCTATCACTGCAGCTGCCAGATTCACCTCTGCAAGGGGAGGAAAGGCAAGAAGCAGAGAACATGGGATGTAGGCAGAACTCCCCTACAGGGACCCAGAACCAGGAGGAGGGAAGATTCAGAACTAGTCAAAAATTTTTCAGGTAGATCATCCAGTCCAATATTAGGCTTACACTGTTGAAGGAACTAAGACTCACAGAGGGCCAGGGATTTGCCTAGACCCCAGAGGAAAGAGGAGACACAGCCAGGATACAAAGGGAAAGGGAACTGCCCATGATTACTTATGATCTGGTCCCTGTTTGTTTACAGGTGAAGCAGCTGAGACAGTGGACGTGTGGGTGACAAGAGAGAAGTCAGTATGTTACAGTGGAACGGTTCCAAGTCTGATTTCTCCCCGGCCACTTCCTCATTGGAAGACTGTAGTAGAAATCACCAAACCTCTCTGAGCCTTGGTTTCCTCCTCTAGAAAGTCAGGATCAAAATCTCTATTTGATTGGGTTGTTGTGAGGATTAGAAATCTAACGTGCCCAATGGAGAGCCTGGCACAGAGCAGGTGTGCTGAACACGAGACTTGCCTGAGCTCACTGAGCACAAAGACAAGACACAAAGGAGGGAGACCCGCTCTACTACGCATGGGGCACCACACTGTCTGTTTTAGCTGCACTGTCGCATTAAACCCTTACAAAGACCAGATAAGAGTCATGACATGACCACAGTCCCTTTACTTGTGGGGAGGGATACTGAGACACTGGGCTGATGGAGAAGCTGTGGTTGTAACAGAAAGGGTAAAATTCTAAGAGTCCCAGTGTTCAGTATGGTTGCCACTAGCTATGTCTGGTCTTTTAATTTTAGGTAGATTTAAATTAAAACAAAATTTGGGGCGCCTTGGTGGCCCAGTGGGTTGAATGTCTGACTCTTTTTTTTTTTTTTAAAGATCTCACCCTATTTGAGAGAGAGAACAAGTGTGGATGAGCAGGGGAGGGAACAGAGGGAGAAGCAGGCTCCCTGCTGAACAGGGAGCCTGATGTGGGGCTCCATCGCAGGACCCTGAGATCAGGACCCGAGCTAAAGGCAGATGCCCAACTGACTGAGCCACCTAGGCGCCCCACGAAGGTCGGACTTGTGATCTCAGCTCAGGTCTTGAACTCAGGGTTGTGAGTTCAAGCCCCACATTGGGCCCCATGCTGGGCATGAAGCCTACTTAAAAGCAAACAAACCCCAAATTAAAAAAAAAAAAAAAACCTAGTTTCTGGTGGCTCAGTTGTTAAGCCTCTGCCTTCAGCTCAGGTCATGATCCTCAGGTCGTGGGATCAAGTCCCGCATCAGCCTCCCTGCTCAGCGGGGAGTCTGCTTCTCCCTCTCTCCTTGCTCCTCCTCCCTGCTTATGCTTTCTCTCTGTCAAATAAATAAAAAAAAATCTCAAAACACACACACACACACACACACACACACACACACACACACTGAGTTTCTCCATCACACTAGCCGCATTCCAAGTGCTCAGCAGCCACATGGGGCCAGTGGCTACCATACTGGTCAGCAAAGATAGCATTTTCATTTCATGGAAGATTCCATCAGAGATCATTGCCTCAGAGTCAGGACTATTTGGGTTTGAATTCTGCCACCGCCTCTACCACTTCCCGAGGAAGTAAATGTAGCCATTTCTGGGCTTCCATTTTCTCATCTGGAAGATGAAGACAGAGCCGCTGCCCCACGGGGTCATGCAAGGGACCGGAGTTCTTAGAAAGGAAACACTCAGCACTGTACTTAGCATGTGGCAAGCGCACATCACTAAGACGTTAAAGTACTACCCACAGAAAGGGGCTGTGACCTGCCTGAAGTCACACAGCACATGACAAAGGCAGAGCTGGGGCAGAAGCATCAGGCGGAGGGAGGGGGGACCCCACCAAGATGGGACCTCCCCAGGGCGGAGCAGAGAAGACAATGCCATCAAGAACTCCTCTGGCATGGTCAGCCTATCCCCTCACCCCCGCTCCCCCACCGCAGGGTACAGTTCTCACCTTTCTTTGTAGTTCTCTGGAAGATGCGTGCATTTTCCCCCGTGGTAAAGAATTTAAAATAGGTACAGTTTGCTTCTGTGGGAGCAGGAGAGAAAGAGATGATGACATGGAAGTTGCTGGGCTAAGCTCAGGATGGACATTTAGCATTGCTCACAGCAGCCTAAAAATAGGACATCCACATCCCCAACAGACACAGGACACAGATGATGCTTGGAGAAGCAAAAACCACCTGCCATCACCTAGCTCTCAGGTGTTGGGGCTCCAGTCTGGAGCTCTGAGGTCCAGATCTGTGGCCTAGTGAGGGCCGTTGACCTCTCTGGGGCCTCTGAATCTTTCTGTATAAAATGAGAAAACAGTCTTGTTCCGGGCTCCACCATATGGGTTTGCTGAGGGCCACGTGGGATTAGAAACAATGATCGCTTTATTCAACAAAAGACACCAAGATACGGGGAACAGAAGGCACACAGACTCGGAAGAGATTCTCATCTCAGAGAATTCACTCCTGCAGGTCAGCAAGAAAAGAGAGGGAAACCTATTGAAAAATGGGCAAAGGGGGCGCCTGGGTGGCTCAGTCGGTTAAGTGTCTGCCTTCGGCTCAGGTCATGATCTCGGGGTCCTGGGATCGAGCCCCGCATCGGGCTCCCGGGAGTCTGCTTCTCCCTCTCCCTCTGCTTCTTCCCCCATTCATGCTCTTTCTGTTTCTCTCTCAAATAAATAAATAAATAAATAAATAAAATATTAAAAAAAAAAGAAAAATGGGCAAAGGACAGAAATAATCAATTCACAGAAGACGTCTGAATGACTCACAAGGATATGAAGAGATGCTCCACCTCCCCAGGGATCCCAGAAATGCAACTTATATCAGCAGGGGAATGGCACTTTAGATCAATTAGATTGGCAAATATTAAAAGGATAATATCAAGCAGTGAAAAGAGAAGAGGAAACAGCTGGGAGTATCCACTTGTGTTTTTTGGAAAGCACTCCTATGTCCTTTACGAAATGAAGCACGTTGATACCCTATAGCCCAACAATTTCATCTCTGGGTGCCTGCCCAGGCGAAAACTACAAGCAGGAACATACCCGTCCATGTTCGCTGCAGCACTGTTGCGAATAACGGGGAATCAGAATCAGCGCAAGCATCCATGTCTAGGGGCTCAAGTGAGGGTGAGGGACTGACTCTTGAGCAAATCTCTGCAGTGCACAGTAGCCAAGAATTAGAGTAACAAAGCAATGCGGGGAGAGCTGAGCGAGTGTTGAGGGAAAAAAATCATACACAGGAAAAAGAAATCCACGGCATGGTATCATTTATGTAAATTAAAACACATATAGATATAAAAGAATGCTCAGTATTTTCCAAGTTAGCATATATATTCGTGTGTGCGTACCCAGCCCTTTAAAAAGCCGAGTTAGAAAGGAATGGTAGGGAGACAGGGAAGAATGCCATCTAAAATAAAGCATGAGAAGGATCTTGGGAAGGCAACTGGTGACAGTTGTGGTGTCAGCCAAAGAAGAATCAGATTCGTCCGACCTGGTGTACCTGAGGTCCAAGGACACCGAAGCTTTAAAAAGGCGGGGGAGGGGGCACTTTCCGAACTGCATTTCAAAGCCAGCTCCTCCCAGAGAATTCACCTGGCCCCATGCTCTCCTTCTACAGATGGGGAAACTGAGGCATGGGAAGGCGGAAGAGAGGTGGACAGTAAGGGAGGTTCAAGATGCAGGAGAGGGGAGCTGGGTGGTCTGGAGAAGGAGGAAGGAACTGTCCAAATTGTGGAGTGACAAGAACTAAGGTGCTGAGTCAGGCAAGGTGGAGGGGACCCCGCAGCCGTGCCCCAAGGGAAGGCGAGGGGCAGGAGGGGTCCCATCCGAAGCAGTTTGACAGGAGTCCTTACCCCACAGCAGCAGCAATCCTGCAGCAGCAAGAAGTAAAAGATGCTTCATGCAGCAGAGCAAAGGGTGAGGCTGCTTATTTTGTAGCAGTCAGTGGGGGACCAAGGGTCTTCATCCACGAGGGAAAGGTGAAGTCCCATCTAGAGAGTAAGAAGGTGTGGTACATCTTTCTGAGAGAGTGCGGGCTGTCTGGCCTCCTGTTTTGGCTACTTGTGATTGGGGACCTCTCACCTCTGACTCCGGATGGCATAGCCCATTTGGAAAAGAGTAGGACGGCTCACACACACCCTTCTCCCCACGCAGCCCAGGGAAATATGGAAGCCCTTTGAAGGGTAAGGCAATGTGTGGGATAGTCCTGAGATAATGGAGGTTGTGAATTTCTGGGGGTCCCCTGGAGGGTCAGGACTGGGGGAGGATGGAGACCGTCCTGGGAGGAAGCAAGTCCTTTCTGATCCATGGGGGGGGGGGCATCAAAGGATGTGAGGAATCCTGCCTTGTGCAGTGAGCTTGGGGCAGGGGGCATCCCCTCAGGGGACAGCCAGGACCTCTGGGACATCTTCGTGGACTAGTGAGATGCAATCCAGTGTGGTTGTTAAAAACAGAGGCAACCGGCATTCAAATCCCCGATGACTAGCCCGGGTGCAGAGATAAAGTCGCTTAACCTTCCTCACTCCTCATTCCTCGCTTCCGGAAAATGGGGGTGATAAGTAGTAACTATCCAGAAGGTTGCTACGAGGATAGAGGATTAATGAGTTCACACCTGTGACATACTTCTAACAGAGCCTGGGGCATAAGCCTCCAAGCATATTACACAAGCATAGGATTCCCAGGGCAGCTCATTTTGTCAACATTTGGGAACTTCCTGCTTGAGACTCCATGGGGCAAACAGGAAAAAAACAAAAAACAAAAAACGAGCCCATCTGCAGAAGCAAAGTGTTTAATCCAGACCCTGAGTGAGTGGGGAACTCACACAACAAGGGGTACTGGGCATCTCACTTTGCTCTCACGGACTTGGGACATCCTATTTGGGACCCTATGTATGTAAGATAGCACATCTAGATAAGTGAGAAGGGAAATTCCATCCGGAGCCCAGAGTGGTAGAGGATCTTCTCTGAGGGGCCCTGAGGTTCTGGGAGAGTAGAGTGCTAGAGATCTCATGTGGGTGATCAAGCCTGTGACAACCCGGATGGACCGCGAGGGGTGTGGGATAGAGAGCAAGAGCCCGCCGGGGCTCCCAAGGGGTATAGGATGTCCCACTGGTGTACAGGAAGGGCACAGCGTGCCCCATCGAGCAGAGTGGGAGGTAGGGGATAGCTCTCTGGCATCGGCAGGGGCATTCTGCAGGAGAGTGAGGGCTGTGGGGTGTCTGTAAGAGAAAATAAGAAAGACCGGAGGGTCCAGTCCGGACACTGGAGTGGGAGGGATGGGAGATGAAGCTGCACATTTCCCGGAGGCATAAGATCTCCACTGGGATGTTGCAGGGTGTTTGGCAGACCCCAGCTCTCTCTCCAGGAGCGCAGGCCGCGTCGGGCGTGCAGGTGCTTCTGGGGAGTGCAGGCTGCTTGCGTGGCCAGCAGCATGTGGGGGACAGACCGGGGCTCAGGACGTGGGCTGCATGGAGAGGTACAAGATCTCTTCAGGGAGCACGGGCTCTCTCGGATACAGGCTGGCCTGGAGACACACAGAAGTCTGGACCGCGTGCTCTGCTGGAGGCCAGAGCATGGTCCGGAGCACAGGCTGGCCTGTGGTACCAGCTGGCCCGAGGGTGCAGGCTCGCCTGGGGTTCAGGCTGATCTGGGAGTACAGGCTGGTCTGGGGGCACAGGCTGGTCTGGGGGCACAGGCTGGTCTGAAGGTGCAGGCTACTCTGTACGTACAGGCTGGTCTGATGGTGCAGGCTGGTCTGGGAGTACAGGCTGGTCTGGGGGCACAGGCTGGTCTGGGGGCACAGGCTGGTCTGAAGGTGCAGGCTACTCTGTACATACAGGCTGGTCTGATGGTGCAGGCTGATCTGGGGGGTATAGGCTGGTCCGGGGGTACAGGCTGGTCTGGGAGTACAGGTTGCTCTGAGGGTACAAGCTGATCTGGGGGCACAAGCTGGTCTGCGGGTGTAGGCTGGTCCAGGCGCACAGGCTGGTCTGGGGGTACAGGCTGGTTTCAGGTATGGGCTAGTTTTAGGGCACACACTAATCTGAGGGTACAGGCAGTTTGGGGCACAGGATACAACTGGGACAGGCTACTTGAGGGGGTGAGTACAGGAAGGCCAGTTACAGACTAGTCTGAAGTATTGCCTTTCTTCTCTCCCTTACCCCCTACTCTCCCCCTCCCACCCCCAATACAGTTTGCGGGTGTATTGGGGCAAAGGTTATCCCAGGGAGCACCGGCTGATGTGGGCATGAGCTGGTTCTGAGGGTGCAGGTTTCCTACTTGGGGCTCAGGCTCCCCCTGGGGTATGGGTTCCTCTGACCCCGACGGCTCCCGCTCCCTTGGGTACAATCCTCGGGCTGGGGGCATGGCTTCTCACCTCCAGGCAGCTCCGCGGGGCCGCAGGTGTCTCTGCCCGCGGGCACGTCGGACTGCCACAGCCGCTTGGTGCACATCTTCCACAGCCCCAGGTGGGCAGCCTCGCAGATGGCACTGCCGTTGATCTTGTAGGTGTTGAGCTCCACCCAGAACTCGGTGCCCACGGCCAGCACGGCCAGCGTGGCGCCCACAGCGCTCAGCAGGAGCCCCAGCTTGATCTTTCCCTCCCGCTCGGGCATCAGCTGGTGCTGCCCCTGAGCCCGCCGGCGGCTCGCAGCCTCCCGCCGCCGCCGGTCCTCCTCTTGCATGAAAAAGTTGGACCACATCATCATCCTGGAGGCCGCAGCCCCGGCGGGGCTCAGAACACGTGCAAAGGAGGCAAAGTGGAGGGGGGTCCTGAGCGCGGGAGCAGGGAGGCAAGCGCCTGTGGTCCTGAAGGAGGTGAGGGGCTCAGTTTCCACTGGATTCTGAGAAAGGAAGATGTGAATCTTCCCCAGAACCTCCGGTAGGGGAGTTGAGGTTGCCTCCCGAGCTTAGAAGAGAAAAAATAGAGCCTCTGGGCCGGAAACCCTCCAAGTTCAGAGGAGGGTCTGGGGAGGCCGCAGAAACTCCACAAGGAAGGTGGGACCTAGAAGAAAGGCAGGGTACCCCCAAGGTGCAGAGCTGGAAGCTGGGTCTCTAGCAGAGGGACCTCAGGGCTCCAGAGCAAGAACTGAGCCCTGGCTGAGGCTCTGAGGGGCCACTCTGGGTCCCCACGGGGAGGAATCACCAGAGGGAAACTGGGTGTCCAGGAGCACCCCACTAAGGCTCAGAGCTCAGGGTACCCAGGGAGGGTTGTGAGGGCCTCTTGAGCGTTTGAGAGGAAAAGCCTCCTGGTTCCTTTTGGGCTCAGAGTCTGGAGTGGGAGAAGCTGGCTTCCCCCTGGAGTTCAGAAGAGATCAGAACAACTTCTGGGTCTCAGAAAGGCCGTAGGACCCCCAACATTCACAGAAGGGGACAGGGGAGTCCTGATGCGGCTTCAGGAAAAGGGGGGGATGTCTCCCTGGCCATTCAGAGACGAGAGATCAGAGAGTCTCCCTGCGTCTGAGGGAGAGGACAGTGGCTCAGAGACACAGTGGGGTCCAGAGAAGAGGGCCGGTGGACGGCCCCGGGCTCAGGAAGGGGACCTGGGGTCCCTATCGGGGCCAGAGGGAAGGGCTGTGGTCCCCACTGAGGCTAAGGAATCGGGCACAAAATCCCCCCGGGATTCGAAGGACAACTGGGACCGGAAAGGGACTCTGCGTCCCTTTGGGATCACTCGGCTCCCCCTCCCCCGGGCTCCCAGGGCCTGCCGGGCCGGGAGGGCTCCAGGCTCAGCTCCAGGCCAGCTGCCTCCCGCAGGCCTCCCACCCTGGTCTCCCGGGCAGGGCCCCCTCTCGCTCTCCTGCCTCCGCGCCGCGCAGGCCCCAGCTCCGCGCCGCCTCCGAGCCGTCGGGTCCCGCAAGCCGCCGCCCGCTCCGCCCCGACGCGCCGCTCGGCTCCGTCCGGCCTCGCCCCACCCGCCTACCCCCGCGCCCTCCCGGGCTATTTCAGGCTCGGCCCGTAAACAACACCCGCACCTGTCGCCCGGCGCCTGTTGCCATAGGGACCCTGGGTATTTTAAGGGGACGCGAGGGGAGGAGGGAAGCTGCCCCGCGGGGAGGGCCTGGGGGCGGGGTCCTGACCCGGCTGGAGCCCGAGGGGACTTTTATTTCCTTAAGGGGCAGCGCCTGAGCCGGGGATCCCATCTCCACGGTGGCAGGGAACCTGGATGTGGGGTCCGGAGCAGGCCTGGCTGGGAGCCTGAGTTGCTAGGTCTGAGGGAGGAGTGACTGGGGCCCCTGACTCCCGGGTCTGAGGGAGGAGGGGGCTGGGAGCCTGAGCCCCTGGGACGGAAGACTGGGACTCAGACCCCTGGGTCTCCAAGGATGTAAGAACTCATGCTGGTGCTGGTGTCTTCAGCTCCCCAGGGGCGAAAGGGGCAGGCCTCGGGGAGAGGCTGGGTGTCAGGGGCCCCAAACCAGAACCACAGTCCTCGTCATCGAGTTTATTAGACAAGGGGCCCCCAGGGGACCTTCCATGCAGTTTCAGCTCCCCTGGGGGCAGGGACGGGGACAGCCATGTGGAATGGCAGCAGGGCCTGATCTTCACCCCTCACCCGCTCCCTCAGCCCTTGTGCAGACGAGCCGGGTGGGACCCATCTTCCACCATCTCTTCCGTCCGTCCATGATTGGCCACTCCAGGGTGCGCCCTGGCCCTGTCTGTCCGCCCTGCTGTGGACACGTTCAGCGCCCTGCGCGGCTTGCATTGGACCACGAGTTGCCTGGAATGTGACTGTGTGTGTGTGTGTGTGTGTCCAGCTCTCCCACCAGCCTGGGGCAGGGCAGGGTACCGGAGAGACTCATCTTTGTCCTCAATACCGCCCAGCCCAAGACTGGGCACACAGGAGGCCTTGGGAGATGTGCATCAGGTGACTTAAGAGGATGGACGGATGGATGAAATGAGATGTGACACACAGACAGGTCCTCCCAAGGGAGGGGAAGGTGCCCCCATCGGGACGCGCCTCCCTCTGCGTTCTAACCAGCCTTGCTCCCTGTCTCTCAACCAGCAGCTGGGAGATTGCCGGCCAGGCTCCTGGAAGGCCTGGGACTCCTTAAATGAGTGACACCTGTTCTCTCCTTTCCTGAGCCTGGCAGGACCCAGAGGGGAGCCGGAGCATTCGGAGCACACCCTGCCCTGGCAGCACAGTCAGCACAGTGCCCGTGCCCTGACTCCATCTTCCCCTCCTGGCCCGGTTGCCTACCCCCACCCCCTGGTCTGCATCTCACCCGAGCTAAGTCGCTAGTGAGTGGACAGTTCTGTCCCGCCTCCACTTGCTCTCTTTTCCCAAAAAGAGTATGAACTTTCTTTGGTATGAAAGCCCTTGTAATTTTCATGCTAAAAAGTGGCCTGCCCCTTTCCCTTCTTCTGGTCTCAACCATTGCACTGAAATGACCTCTTGTCAGGCCAGACCTCACCGTCCTCTGGCTCCTGGGCTTTCTGTGCAGTTTTCAGTCCCACTGGCCACTTCCTCCTGGCTACTGCCTACCCCATGGCCACCCCCTCCCCCGGGGCCTCCTTTGCTACCTCCTCTTCTCCCCCGACACAGATGACCCTGAGCCTCTAGCCAGGGTCACCTCTCTATCGGCATTCTCCCTCTAGCTCCCCCCCCCCCAACTCAGGGCAGCCCTGTGGCTTTCCATGTCTCCTGTATGCTGACCTTTCCAAAACTTACATCACCAGCCCCGGCTTCTCCCTGAAGCTCACATAGCCAGCAGGTCGCCGGACACCCTGACTTGGGCTTCAGGCGGGCATCTGCAACCTGACATGTCTGAGGAGGACACTTGGTCCCTCCCACCCAAATCCTGATTCCTTGCTCCAGGACCCCCTTCCAGGCAACACACCACAGCTCGGTGCTGTGCAAGCCCGATTAATAATTCCTCTTTCTGTCACTCGGCCTTCCTAAAATGCAAATTTCTTCCCAGAACTACAGGATGGGCACCTAGCCCACGCCCTGACCTTGTCCCACTGTGCCCACCCGTTAGTTGGCCTGCCACAGGGTCTCCTCCCAAACCTCCCATGCCACCTTGGGTGGCCTGAATGCTTGTCCTGTCCCCTTTCCATGTGACAAGTCCCATATCTGTTCAAATGTCACCACTGCAGTGAAGCCTGAAGTCCCGTATCCCATCACTGTCACCACACCCTGGAGAGTGTCAGTTCACCTCTTGGTAACCGCAGTGTTTATCATTGGTCTCCCCCGGGGATCCCAGAGGGCAGGACCTTGACCGTCTGCCCACCACATTCCGTAGGCCTAGCCTGAGTCCAGAACAGTTTGGCACTTAATAAATGCTTCTTGCATACTAATCCTGAACACAAACAAAAGAAGTGGGTCATTCCTATCCTGTCTCCACGCTTGCTTCGGGGCAGATCTCTGGATCCTTCTCTGGGGTTCCACCTCTCAGTCTGTTTAGTTTCGTGTGCCTCCGAGACATCCATGCTCCGACATGTGCACCTCTACCCCTCCCCTTCTCCCCATCTGGTCACCCTCAGGGTCTTCAACTTTCCCTGGCTCTGTGACTCACCCAGTGTTCTCTTATATCCCGTCCCCCAACCCCGCTCTCCCCATCTCTCCACTCCTCCCCATCTCCCCCATCCTTCACCTCTTTCTTGCTCTATATCTGCCCTTTGGGCTCTAGAACCCACTCCCCCCAACCAGTTCTATCCCCTCCTCCACCAAAGAATCCCCCCCACACACCCATCTTGTCTCTCTGGGCTCTGCCTCTCCCTGTCCTGTCTCTCCACTGAGCTTCCCTACACTCCCATGCTCCTCGGTCTTGTATTCCTTCCCCCATATTTTCTACCCACTCTCCCTAAAACTGCTCCCAGGGAATTCCTCCCTGGTTCCCTGCCCTCTAGGCTCTCCCTGTTTCTAGTCCACCCATAGGGCCCCTGAGGGGAACTCTCAACACTCAGTCTGATCCCTTCTCTCCCTCAGCGGCCTCCCGTCATCAGAACAGAGGCTGCTGAAGCCCCTGGCCCCACCAAAGACAGCTTCCTCCCCCTCCAGGTCCCAGGCTGTCTTCCCACCAGACTGGGAGCCCTGGAGGGCTGGGTAGGGTCTGAAGCATCTCCAGCCCGCAGTATGGCCAGGCACAGGGCCTGGCACACAGGAAACATTTACTGAGCAAATGAAGGGACATCCACGAAGCAACGTCCCTTCTGCATCCCTGGTGGCCTTTGAATCCATCCCCTCCACCCCCACAGCCCTTGCTCAGCTCACCTGTGGCCCTCTTCTCCCCTATCCCAGAGCATCAGCCTCCTGTTCACCACTTTCCCAAGTGGCTCCTTTTAAGACGCAATCCAGTCCTGGACTTCTGCTGCTCAAAACTCCCGTTTCTCCTCACTACCCTCAGAATAAACCCCAAACTCCTTCATCTGGCACTGCAGCACCTTTCAGCTCTGGCCTCTAGCTCCTTCTCTGACCTGACCTCTGACCGCACCCTGGCCTACGACATCCCAGAACTTTGAGCCTTGTCCCAAATACAGCGTGCCATGTCACTCCCCCTGGCCTATGCCTGGGTCACCCCCTTCGTCACTTGACAGGTTCCTATGCATCGTTCTTAAACTTTGGCTGGGCATTAGGTTCTCCGGGAAGTTTCCCAGAGTATAGCCCATTGCTGGAGCTCGGTCACTGTGTTCTCCATTCAAGGTGTCCATCATAGTCCCTGTCACAGCCCCAATCACCCTGCCCACATTACAGTTTTTGACGACTCCACCTCGAGAGCAAGGGTACGGTCTGTTTCATCTCGGGGGACCCTGAACCCAACACACACTGCCTGGTATGTTAGCAGAGGCACAGAAATGTCAATAGGGAACAGATGTGAATGGCTGATTTAATGCATGAATGAGACACAAATGTCTAAGTCCCACAGAGAAAGGGCTTCTCCTGTACACCAGATGCCTTGCTGTGCTCTAGGATTTTGTGATTACCTGCTTCCTCCCAGGAATGGGAGTTTCAAGGACCAGGGCCTGTGTTTGATGCTGAATTTCAGCCTGCCTCTGCCTCTCACTCTCCTCTTTGATTTCCAGCCTCCCTTTTGTGCCCTATTCACATTGTGCTCCTGCTTAAAGCCATTCCATGGCTCCCTGCTGCCCTCAGAATGAAATCCAAACTCCTGACCTAACCTACAAGTCCCTGGGCCGTCAAGCTGTGTCTACCTCTCCAGCTTTATCTTGTCCCATCTGCACCTGGCTTGCTACACCTAAGCCCTCCCTGGAAGCTCTTCCTGCCCCAGGGCCTTTGCATATGCTGCTCCCTGGCTGAGACACTTCCCCCAGCGTCACCAGGCTGGTGTCTTATCATCAGTCAGCTAAAATAGTCCTAACTTTTAAACTGGGTTACACCTCCCTAACAGAGGTGTAACTCCCCCCTAAAATATCAATGTCAGCTCAAATATTCCTAACTTTTAAATTGGGTTACACCTCCCTAACAGAGCAAGTCAAAGCATTTCAGATTTCTCCTGGGTTCTAACTGTACCTTACTCTTTGTATATACAGTTCTTTGATGAATGTCTCTTGCACAAGATGCAAACTCTATGAGGACATTGGGGAACGCTGTCTTCCTTCTGTAGGCTCAGCGGCCACCCCCAATGCCTAGTGCTTAAGTATACCAATGGATTTCGGATAACGAGTGAACAAGTCACCCTCTGTGGCCATTCTGTTCCCTCCCCAGGACCTTCCTGGTGCACACCAGGCACTCAATAAACCCTTGTGGAATAATGAATGAGAAAGTGAATGAACGCCCACGTCCATTCCTTGTTACCCTGCCTTTCTGCAAGCCTTCTCTTTACCTTTCTGCCTCTTCACATAGGGCATATATAGTTTGTAGGTATCACTATATATTCGTGTGTTATGGGCCCCTCTCCAGGAGTTGGGCTGGGCTGGGAGTCCCTCCCTCCCCCCCCGCCCCGCCCCCACATGCACACAGCAAAACATTAAAAAGAAAACATCTCAAAACTGCAAAAAAACTCCACGGCCCCCCCCCCCCCCCCCATCCCACAAAAAAATAAAACACGACGCCCCCTCCCCACGGCCTGCGCCCTCGGGCTGGGGGTCCCCGATCCGAGCGCGGGGCGCGGGGAAGGCCAAGCAGTCTCCAGCGCGCTCGCGGGGAGGGAGGGCGCCCCCGCCCCCACGGCAGCCTCGTTGCACGCGCGCCCGCGCACGCGCCCCGGACACGCCCCCCCGGCGCCCCCCGGCGCGCGCCCCTACACCGGCGTGGTTTTCCTGTTGAGCGTGTTGGTGTTGGAGGCGGCGGCCTCCTTGGCCAGGGTCCCGGGGGCGGGCGCGGCGGGCGCGGGCGCGGGCGGGGCGGGCGCGGCGGGCGGCCCGGTGACCGTGACCGTGACGCCGCCGCCCGCCTCCTTGGGGAAGGCGTTGTGCAGCGTGAGGAAGCCGGGCGCGCCCCCGCGGTCCCGCTCGGCGCCCGCCCCGCCGCCGCCCGCGCC
>ML093187.1:0-43819 GCA_003697995.1 Taxidea taxus jeffersonii
TCCTACTGACTGACACCCTGCCTCCATCTAATAGGACCTTTGTCATGTGGGACTCGATCCCAGGACGCTGGGATCATGACCTGAGCCGAAGGCAGCTGCTTAACCAACTGAGCCACCCAGGCGTCCCCTTCTGCCCATTTCTTGATTGGATTATTTGTTCTTTGGGTGTTGAGTTTGCTAAGCTCTTTATAGATTTTGGATACTAGCCCTTTATCTGCTATGTCATTTGCAAATATCTTCTCCCATTCTTTCAGTTGTCTTTTGGTTTTGTTGGCTGTTTCCTTTGCTGTGCAAAAGCTTTTGATCTTGATGAAGTCCCAGTTGCTCATGTTATATTTTTGCGTCCCAGTGTCTACAGTTTTCCCTCAGCCGACTTGGCAGTATAACCCAGTGGGTGTCCTTCTGATTTGTGGTTACACTCTTTGCAAAACCAGTCATCCAGCTGGTGAGCCACAGGCAGCCATAAATTAATCTCCTTTAAATATGCCTCCTTCAGAACTAGACCATGCCCTTTGCCCCGCTGATCCCTACTGTCTCATCTCCAGGCCCTCTTTGCTCTTCCCCTAGCAGGAGCAATCCACTAGAGGGCACTCACACTCCTCCTTGAACCCAGATCCACCTTTCCCATATCCTGAGACAAATGCAAGTGTTTCACTGCCACAACCCCCAACCCTCAAATACTCTCTAGATTTGCTCAAGGTGAAGTTCCAGGGACAGAAATCAGGGTCCCCTGAGAAGAACCCCACATTGGAGGAGATGTGGAAGAATGGACTGTGGACCTGGAACCAACCCCAGGTCCAAGGCATTGGAGAGGGGATGGTGCCAGGACAGTGGGCAACATAGGCTGGATGCTCAGGGCCCAGATGCCCCAACCCCACATGTAGGCCCTGGAGAAAATGACTGTGAGCCTGTGTCCCTAAAGGCCCTGTCACTTAGGGTCTGTGCAGGAGGGCCTTGGCGGGACTTCTGTGGAACCTTCCAGACTAGGCCTCCTGGATATTCCTTAGCTGGAAGAGCCAGGAGAGGTGTGTCATTCACCATGGCACAGGATCTCTCTGGGCCTGAGGGAGGAGGTGGTGTCCAGGCTTCACTCCCAACTCCACATCAGGCCCCAAGATTTTGACGGAGTTGAGGTTTTGCCTGGCCTGGCTCTGCAGGACACCATTGCTGGGTTCTGGGGAACTCAGCCTCCCCACCCCGTGACTGCAATGCAGGAATAAGACCCCACAGTCCCTTCAGACTTGGATAGTGAAGGAACACAGGTGAATTCAGAGAGGGGGGTTGAGGAGAGACCTTCATTTCCGGAGGTAGGAGTGGCTAGGGGATGGGCACACATGTGGGATGCAGCCCGTTTGCTGCTGCTGCTGAATCACTAACTGAGCCGGTGTCCTCTGGAGAGTGCAGCCTTTTCCCTACAAACATTTGCTCACCTCCCACCTAGGTGCTGTTAGCTGACATGCCCCATTCCTGTTCAACAAGACAATCCTACTCCTTGTCCCCATCACACCCGGGCAGCCCAGCTGCCCCAGCCTCTTGGGTCCTCAGAACAATCATTGCACCTCTGTCCCCACCAGCTTAGAGGCCATGGGATCATCAATCATCTGCCAGGAGGGGGCAGCTGCCCCACAAAGGAGAGGTTGCAGGGACAATTTTAGCCACTCTGCAAGCCTGCAAGTCCATCTGTGGGAGAGGAACCAGAAAAATGACTGAACTTCATGCTCATTTCAGCTTGGATGGTGTGTCCCTGGGAAATCCATTGGGGAATGCATGGATATTTCTTATTTTCTAGTCACAGGCTTTTGAATTTGGAATGATGAGTTTCCCTTGGTTGTCACCATCAACCTCAACCCCATCCATTTGGGGCACAGACTGCAAATTCCATACCCTAGTGCTGGTTTGGTACTGGGGCCAAGACACTGGCAGCCTGGCTCAGGGACCCTCCGTGCACAGCTGCTGCAGAGATGTGCTGTTCCTCCCTGAGTGTCAGCACCCAGCTCTACAGTGCCCAGCTCCATGGTGCCTGCCCTCCTCCCTGCAGGCCCCCACTCCTCAGAGACTTCGGCCCCAGAGACATTGTGTGGGTCATTCCCACACTGCTGCTGCCTGTCTGGAGCTGTCCAGGATCCTGTAGGTTCCCTGAGGTGTAGGTGTGTGTCTGTGTCTGTGTGATAAGCCCTTGCACACATGCAAAATCTGAAGTTGAGGGAATTTGAGATTCATTCAATATATACTTATTTTGCATTCAAGAATTCATAGTTAAGACTCCATATCAAATAAGCAAGGGTTCATGTTGTATTGAATCCCTCTTCTTGATCTTCCTGCCTGCCCAGTGCTAGAGTGACCCATCCACACCCTCTGCCCATCTCTTGCAGCACCCGCTAAAAGGAGGGTGTTTATCTCAGACTTGGCCATAAGAACATACACACCAGGAATCTCCATTCTCTTTCTCTTTTCTCTTTAAGATTGTACTTATTTATTTGTCAGAGAGAAGGGACAAGCAAGGGAGTGGCAGGCAGAGGAAGAAGCTGGCTCCCCACTGAGCAGGGAGCCTGGTGTGGGACTCAATCCCAGGACCCTGGGATCATGACCTAAGCCAAAAGCAGATGCTTAACTGACTGAGCCACCCAGGCATCCAAAGGAATCTCCATTCTCAAAAACCACCCTGTGTCATTCTCAAGAGCACTGAGGATCTGAGAATGTTTCCCAAAATAGTAAAATTCTACAGATTCCACCAAGAGGACAGATCACTGTCATGTTGTTTTATAGGATATTTGCAGATCAGTCCTCCTTATCCTAACCTACAAAACTAAAGCAAAGCAACCTAAGTGTCCATCCACGGATGAATGGATAAAGAAAATGTGGTATGAATGTAAAATGGAGTGTTATTCAGCTGTTTTTTATTTTTTAAAAAGATTTTATTATTTATTTATTTGGGAGAGTGAGCACGAGCAGGGGGAGCAGCAGGCAGAAACAGAGGCAGACTCCCCGCTGAGCAGGGAGCCCAATGTGGCCTCGATCCCAGGACCCCAGGATCATGACCTGAACAGAAGGCAGACGCTTAACAACTGAGTCCCCCAGGTGCCCGGGATCTTATTCAGCTCTTAAAATGAAAGAAATCTGGGGGCACCTGCATGGCTCAGTTGGTTAAGCGTCCAACTCTTGATTTCTGCTCACGTTGTGTGTGATCTTGGGATCTTGAAATGGAGCCCCACATTGGGCTCCGTGCTGAGCTCAGAGTCTGCTTAAGATTCTTTTTCTCTCGGGGCACCTGGGTGGCTCAGTGGGTTAAAGCCTCTGCCTTCGGCTCAGGTCATGATCCCAGGGTCCTGGGATCGAGCTCCGCATCGGACTCTCTGCTCCTCGGAGAGCCTGCTTCCTCCTCTCTCTCTGCCTGCCTCTCTGCCTACTTGTGATCTATGTCTGTCAAATAAAGAAATAAAATCTTAAAAAAAAAAAAAAGATTCTTTTTCTCTCTCTCCCTGTGCCCCTCCCCTTACTCATGCACTCTCTCTAAATAAATAAATAAAATCTTTTTTTTTTTAAAGAAGGAAATCTTGCCATTTATGACACCATGGATAGACCTTCAGAGCAATATGATAAATGAAGTAAGTCAGAGAAAGACAGATGCCATATGCTCTCACTTATATGTGGGTCACAAAAACAAAATTGAAAAAACCAAGTTAACAGATACAGAGACTAGAAGCAGAATGGGATGGGAATCCTAATAAAGGGAGAAAGTGTTCAAAAGGTATAAACATCCAATTATAATATAGATAAGTTCTGGGGATAGAATGCACAGCAAGGGGACTAGAGTTAACAACACTGTATTGCATATTTGAAAGTTGCTGAGAGAGTAGATCTTAATAGTTTTCATCTCAAGAAAAATTAATTTTTTGACATGTGTGGGAACAGATGTTAACTCCGGCTTGCTGTGGCGATCGTTTCACAATGTATAAAACGTCCAACAGTTATGTTGTACGGAAACTAATGTAACCTTGTGGGTTGATTCTGTGACGATTTAAAGAATAAAACCAAAGTTCTCAAGTAATTATGTAATCAGTTATGTAGACGTATCCAGAATCCTAGAAACAAAAATACCACTTGTGGCTCTGAGCTCCCCTCAAAATATGGCAGAAAAGGATCATAGTCGCAGCTATGATCTTCTGTCCTCCCACACTGGGGACTTCAGACAAGCGTGTGCCACACACTGTCACCCTTTTGGTGCAGCTGGATCAACAGCTCACAGGCATGTTACACGGAAGTTGGAACCGAGTCTGTAAATCTGTTGGAACGCGCGGGGCAGACGATCCCCATCAGGCAGGCACGGCATCTGAAGAGCTACATGGAGGGAGTCTGCAAGAAGGAAGATGATCCAGAGGTTTGAGTCTTCGTGAATCTCCATGACCCCACCACACAGTTACAAGAAGGGGGATCTACCTCCAGGAGTGAAAGCATGGGGAGACCACCCCCTCTACTCACACCCATTTCCCCTTAAATCTGGAACAGCCAGGGCACCTGAAGCCTGGGGGCCCAGCAGGCAGGGCTTTGGGGGCCACATGAGGGACTCTGCGTCTTATTCAAAGTGCAGTTATAAATATCTAAAGGGACTATTCATGGTTTGATTTGTTTTCCAGAAGTTTCCATAGCCCATCATGCACTTTCTTCTAACAACTCCTATTTACATGATGTTATTCTAGTGGTATCGCTCTGCTTGCCTGGTGGAGAAGGCCCGGGAGAGAGGAGACAGTGGAAGCCAAGTGTGGTAGGCAGACGAGTGAACCCCAAGGGTGTGCACACACTGCTCCTCAGAGCCTGTGAATATGTGACTGGACAAGGCAACAGGGAATTGAGGTTGTTAACAGGCTGGCCTTTAAATGGGGAGATGATCTTGGGTGAGCCCTCTGGCTCTTTCTGGGTCAGGCTGCTGATCTACAAAACGTCAGGATTCACAGATTGTGCTGTGTGAAGCCACTACGGTTGTGCTAATTTGTTAGAGCAACAGCAGGAACCTAATGCCCTGCAAGACTGGTGAGACTCTGCCAGATCCACGTCGGAAACGGCAGTTCTGACTCGTGGTCGTGGTGGAGAAGAGAGCAGGAGATATTTAGGAAAAGTGTCCGGGCAGGTGGGGGACCTGTCGAGGCTTGGGTGACAGATTCCATGTGGGGCAGGGGGGACCAAAGATTCAACAGTGACTCGTGATTCTTGCTGCAGCAACCACGTGATAGGAAAGACCTTTAACAGGAGATGTGTGCAGGCTGAGCCTGTGTGAGGACCGGAAGTGAATGCTGGAATTATGTGTGCAGTTAAGGTGCCAAGAGGGGACGCTGGAACAGGTTCGGCCCGGTCCCAGCTCATGCAAGAGGCCAGGGACGAGAGGTGGGGGCAGTCCGTCCAGTGGGCACGATCCTCACGGTGTCCAGCAGGGCCTGGAGGTCCTCAGACTCAGTGGGGGTAGGCGGTGGGACAGCTGACAATGCACAGACTGGAGGGAGGCCCCGCCTAGAGCAGCACCACCGTATCCCGCAGCCTGCGGGGCTGTTTGCTGGCAGCTGTGCTCGCGGCCAGCACGGGCCCAGATGTTGCAGCTGAAGAGTCAGAGCGTCACTGGTCAGGTCACTCTTCACCACCTGCGTCCTTTCTTCTTCCCTGTGTTCTACAGAGATGACTCCCTGTCTGTACTTTACGGGCCCGTGTAGAATGAAGGGTCTCCGCACCACATTTTGTCCTCGCTTCCTTTCCTCAGGGAGCTGGAAGAACTAAAAAAACGAAAACACAAATGAAAAGCCACCATCGCACCAGGGTACCGGCAGAAGCATACAGCCCCTTACTCAAAAGACTCATCCCCCCTTCTCCCTTCAGACACCATGTGTCCTCACAGGACCAGGAGCAAGAGTGTGAACCGCTGACATCTGTGCGGGGTGACCTGGGAGAGTCTGGGCCTGTGCGCCCCCCAGCTCGCAGCTTCTGTCTCACTTCCTCAGAGTCCTGGCACCAAGCATGTCCTAGGGAACCCTCGGGCTCCCAGCGGGGTCCTGTGCTGACGGAATGAGAACACTGACAGGGCCATGCCAGGCCCTAAGGAACATCGTCAGGTGTCTCTGGTGACCAGCAAACCAGAAAACTTGTGGGGCTTCCGTTTCTAACCCACAGAGCACCTACCTGACTCTGAGTCTACATGTACGACGTGCTTTCAGATATATGCAACTCAGTAGAAGTTTCGGGGACCCCACTGGCTTGGGTCATACCCAGAGAGTCTGGAAGAATCGTCTGGATGAAAGGGTCACATTGGCAATGGACTGTCAGCTGCCTGCTTTCTGA
Source organism: Taxidea taxus jeffersonii (assembly GCA_003697995.1). Lineage (NCBI taxonomy): Eukaryota > Metazoa > Chordata > Mammalia > Carnivora > Mustelidae > Taxidea > Taxidea taxus. Next base: position 6,322 of record ML093187.1, read on the forward strand.
CAATGACACTCAGCTTGTTGCTTCTGAAACAAAATTTAAAGGTTTGGATTTTCATGTCAACTAATTCATTTAAACACCGTAAGAGTATATGACTTGTCTTATTTCCCCCACCACAGGTGGCTGTGGAGAACATCCACTATAAAGAACATCACCCAGAACTCTCATTTTTGATCAAAATTATCGTTACTCCTGGGGCACCTGGATGGCTCAGTGGGTTAAGCGTCTGCCTTTGGCTCAGGTCATGATCTCAGGGTCCTGGGATCGAGCTCCACATCAGGCTCTCTGCTCAGTGGGGAGTCTGTTCCCCCTCTCTCTCTGCCTGCCTCTCTGCCTATTTGTGATCTCTCTCTCTCTGTCAAATAAATAAGTAAAATCTTTAAAAAATATTTATCGTTACTCCTGTAGTTTCTTACAGCCCCTGCTATCCTTGAAAGTCTCCCCACTGACAGGGTTCCTGATAGTCTGTCAATCAGAACTCCCGGGACAAAGTTCCCAGGCAGTTGCCATCAAGCCCTGCGTGTCCCCTCACACACTCGAAAAGTACATCCAGTAGGGCACCCGGGCCTCAGTCAGTTAAGCATCTGACTTGTGATTTAGGTTCAGGTCATGATCTCAGGGTCATGGGATGGAGCCCCACGTCAGGCTCCATGCCCAGCAGGAAATCCGCTTTGGATTCTCTTCCTCTCCCTCTGCTCCTTCCCACCCCACCTCGCCAGCTTGCGTGAGCCCTCTGCAATAAACTAAAAAACAAAATAAAAGGAAGAAAATCACATCCGGGATACAAGCCCCTCACTGCTCTTTCTTAAGCTCCTGGCTTGTTCAACACAGAGGGGATAGTGGTTCCAGTTTGTGATCTGGGAAACTGAGTTAGTATTTGAGGGGAAAACAGTGAGGGAAAAAATAACCCAAGAGCTCCCCTTTGGACATAAAACATTGAAATGCCTATTAGACAGCTAAGCTCTTCTGGATACTTGTTCTGTGGTGTCCTTACTAGCCCTGCCCCTAAAGATGGGCTAATTTCTTTCAGTCTCCCCCACCTGTTATTTCCCAAGTCTTTTGGTTCATCCTAACATCTCCTCACTTGTCTCAATATTTTTCAAATTCTTGAACCGTTACAAGCCCCTGAGGGATTCCCTTATAACTGCACAGCCCCTGTTATGCACTTTCTTCTATCCCTCATCAGCCATATTGTAATTACTCATTTCCAACGTTACCAAAAAAAAATTATCCTGACACTCGTCAAGGACGGTAAGGCACACTTTATTGAGGCACATGACCACAGTGGGTTTGCAGTGGGAGAGACAGTTGTGCTCCGCTCCAAATCAACAAGAAGAGTGGGGATTCACAGCCAAGAGGCAGGGTGGGGCAGTCAGTGGATGGAAAGTTACCAGGAGGGTAGAGTAATTCCTGCTAAGCTGACTAAGGGCTTTTCCTGAAGGCAGACTGGAGGGATCCCTACCAAGGGGATGCTGGGACAGGAGGAATTTGGTCAGATAACAGGTTGGGGGATAATGGCTCAGCTGATTAGTAGGTTTCTTGCTCAAACTGAACCTGAGGTACACGGTCAGGCCTAGTAAAGGAAAAGGCTCAGAGAACCTGACTAAAGTCTGGTCCAGGGAGAGAATCTTTGCTGTGAGTTTCCCTCTACCCTGTACCATTCACCACTAAACCAAGGTGTTCACAGAGACAGACGGAGAGAGGGAAACACAGAAAGGGATCAGTTGAGGGGCTCCCGGATGGCCCAGTTGGTAAAGCACCTGACTTTTGGTTTTGGCTCAGGTTGCCCTCTCAGGGTTGTGAGATCGAGCCCTGTGTTGGGCTCCCCGCTCAACATGCAGTCTGCTGGAGATTCTCTCTCCCTCTGCCCCTCCCTGCCCCCCCATATAAATAAATCTTTTTTTTTAAAGATCTCATTTATTTATTTGACAGAGAGGGAGGGAGAGATCACAAGTAGGCAGAGAGGCAGGCAGAGGGGGAGGAGGAAGCAGGCTCCCTGCTGAGCAGAGAGCCTGATGTGGGGCTCCATCCCAGGACCCTGAGATCATGACCTGAGCTGAAGGCAGAGGCTTTAACCCACTGAGCCACCCAGGCGCCCCTTAAATAAATCTTTTCTTTAAAAAAAGAAAGGGATCAATTGATATATTGATACAATTCTTTAAGGACTTATGAGGGAGCTATAAGAGAGATTGTAAACTTTGTTGGACATTACCACAAAAGCTAGGCCAATCTATTTTCGATTCTGGATTAATGAACAATTATCTAGGTAAATGTAAATCAACAAAACTGACCTCAGAACAAAACGGATAATATGAGGGAGCAACAACCATTAAAGAAATTAAAATGAGAGCCACTAATTACCCTCCCCTCAAAAAAAGAGTACCAGGCCCCAGTGTCTTTATGGGTGAGCTTTAACAACTCTCCAAATTAAAGATAATCCTCAACAGACACCTCCAGAGAATAAAAAGTGGTAAAAGGAGATCACTTCCCAACTAGTTTATGAGGCTAGAAAATCAGGCAAGAACATTATAGACCAATTTCACTTACACATACACGTGCAAAATCAAAGGAAACATGCGGAAACCAAACGCAGAATTAATAATGTCACAAAAACAAATAGACAAAAAAGTTCTCATGACCAAGTAGGATTTCCAGGACGGCAAGCATGTTTTGTTTTGTTTTGTTTTGTTTTGTTTTGTTTTGTTTTGTTTTAAAGGGAGGAAGCACCTGGGTGGCTCAGTCAGTTAAGCATCCAACTCTTGATTTCGGCTCAGGCCATGATCTCAGGGATGTGGGATCGAAGCCCACATTGGGCCCACCTGGGTATGGAGGCTTCTTCACATTCTCTCTCCTTCTGCCCTGTCCTGCCCCACTTGCACTCCATCTCCTTAAAAGGAAAAAAGAATGCAAGTGTGTTTTAATATCAAAGTGTAACTCTCCACGACAACAGACTAAAGGACAAAAAATACTTACCTCAATAGATTTAGTAAATTATTTGATAAAATTCAATCTTAATTCTAAAAAAAAATGGGATGCTTGGGTGGCTCGCTTGGTTAAATCCTCTGCCTTCAGCTCAGGTAATGATCTCGGGGTCCTGGGCTTCTTGCTTGGTGGGGAGCCTGCTACTCCCTCTCCCTCTGCGTGCCGCTCCCCCAGCTTGTGCTCTCTCTCTCGATAGATCTCTCTCTCTGTCAAATAAATACAACCTGTAACAAATGGATGAAAGACCAAATGTGAGACAAGAACCCATCAAAATCCTAGAGAACACAAGGCAGCAACCTCTGAGACTTGGCCACAGCAACGTCCTGCAAGAGAAGCCTCCAAAGCCAGGGGAAACAAAGGCAAAAATGAACTATTGGGACTTCTTCAAGATCAAAAGCTTTTGCCCAGCAAAGGAAACAGTTGACAAAACCAAAAGACAACTGACAGAATGGGAGAAGATACTTGCAAATAACTTCAGATAGAGCTCTAGTATCCAAACTCTGTAAAGAACTTATCAAACTTCACACCCAAAGAACAAATAATCCAACCAAGAAATAGGCAGAAAACATGAACAGACATTTCTCCAAAGAAGACGTCCAAATGGCCAACAGACACATGAGAAACTGCTGCACATCCCTCGACATCAGGGAAATACAAATCGAAACCTCGATGAGATACCACCTGGCACCAGTCAGAAGGACTAAAATTAACAAGTCAGGAAACGGCAGATGTTGACAAGGATGCAGGGAAAGGGGAACCCTCCTATGCTGTTGGTGGGAACGCAAGCTGGTGCAGCCACTCTGGAAGGCTGTTTGGAGGTTCCTCAAAAAGTTGAAAACAGAGCTACCCTACCACCCAGCAATTGCCCTACTGGGTATTTACCCCAAAGATACAAATAGTGCCATGAAGGGGGCACCTGTACCCCAATGTTTATAGCAGCAATGTCCGCAATAGCCAACCTGCGGAAAGAGCCCAAATGTCCATTGGCAGATGAATGGATAAAGAAGAAGTGGTGTATGTATACCATGGAATATTATGCAGCCATCAAAAAATGAAATCTTGCCATTTGCACTGAGGTGGATGAACTAGGATTATGCTAAGTGAGCTAAATCAGTCAGAGTTACACAATTATCATACGATCTCACTCATATGTGGAATTCAATAAGCAAAACAAAGGATCACAGGGAAAGAGAGGAAACAACAAAACAAGATGAAACCAGAGAGGGAGACAAACCATAAGAGACTCTTAATCATAGGAAAGAAACTGAGGGTTTCTGGAGGGAGAGGGGTGGAGGGGAGGGGTAACTGGGTGATGGGCATTAAGGAGGACATGGGATGTGACGAGCACTGGGTAGTATAGAAGACCGGTGAATCACAGACGGTACCTCTAAAACCAATAACACATTATATGTTAATTATTGATTTTAAAGTAAAAACTGTTTAAGAAAAATATCTGGCTTGTCCTAAGAACTCAGTACATGTTAACTGTTATTAGTTGTCTTTCAACATCCAGCGAGGAAATAAATAATCATGGGGAAGTAATGGAGAGCATGGCGACTGTAGTTCATCCTATTGTATTGCATACTTGAAAGTTGCTAAGAGGAGACCTCAAAAGTTCTCACCACAAGAAAATAAAATGTTATAAGGATCAAAACAAAACAAAAAAACCCCTCCTGTGCTCTTATAAACCCATTCCATGGAGCCTCCCATGTAGTGCTCCTATCAGGCGCTCTTGGTGACCTACAGTACTGATTGTAATAATGTGTCACATTCTTTTGAGTTTTCTATCCAGGCAATAATACTAGGAACTGTGAACGGGGACGTCCTTTCTGCGTTTTTCCTTCCTTTTACGTTTCTGTCTTGCTGCATGGCAAGGACCCCCTACGTCCCCTTCCTAGAGACAGCAGCCACCTGAGCCTTGCCCCTGATTTAAGTATTATGTTTGCTGTAGCATTTTGGAGATACTCTTTATCAGATTAAGGAAGTCCCTTTTTATTTTTGGTTTACTGAGTTTTTACCAAGAGAGTGAGGCTGAAATTTAGGTAAAGGTTGTGGTTTCGTTCGTTTGTTTTTAATACTCCTTTTGGAAGAAAAATCCTGTGGCTTTCCTCCTTCAAACCATAAATGCTATGAATTACATTGATTTTTCTAGTGTTAAAGCAAATATTTTCCTGCAATGAAAATGCATATGTTTTTCATTTCATTTTCATTTTATGTCATTTTTCATTGAATCGACTCACTGTGGGGGTTATAAAAGGGAGCCTTTGTCGGCTCCATGATCCTTTTTGCGACTGAGTCAGAGAAACTGCACATGCCCGTGTTCTATAACAATTCAATTATGTTCAGTATCAAACATTGGGTCATGGAATTAGTGGTGGAAATTGTAGCTACCTGTGTCCTGAATAGGATAAGAATTTATGTTCCCAAATTGTTCGTGACGTTACTGGAGAACCAATGGGACTTCACGGATTGGTTAAAAAAAGCGTGCCGGTTTCTGTTGAAGAAGACCCTTATTTATGTGCTACGCAATCTTGCTTCCCTTATACGCAGACTGATTGTCGGAGAAGTCATCATAAATATGCCATATTGCTTTCGATGCAAGAAGACGTTTTCTAAACCCACAGCGGTGGTTGTGGTTTAGCTACTCTTATATCTAAGCGACCTGGGTGCTCTGGGGGGTACTTAGCACCAGGAGGAGAACAAATTACTTTCCTAGCTTATCTAGAGCCAGTGGAGGCTTGTGTGTGTGCTCAGCTGTCTCTGAGGCTGGCCCCGTTGTACCAAACTCACAAAGAAGACTGGCTCACAACTAAACCGAAACACTGAATGTGAATCACTAACGTTAAGCAGCCCTAACATGAGCCCTAACAGAGTCCCCCCCAGCTCTGGATGTCCCATGAACTTCCGGCCTGTGCCTACCACCAACGGCTCCATTCTGTCCTAGTTCTCTGAAGGAAGCCTATTTTGCTGAACTTCACCCAGCGACTACCATCTATATATAATAAAGCTGATTATTTATGCTGCACCAGTCATCATTCTGTCCGAAGAACTTACAGGAGCCTGTGGTTTTACCTTCATCCCCTTTCTCCTCCCCCGCCCCGCCTCAGAGCGCGTTTCCCATTCCTCTTGAATCTGTGTCTCCCAGGTTTCAAAAAAGTTCTGTTTTGCTTTGCAGCCCCAGTTTCTTGTTTTTGGACACAAAGGAACAAATAAACTTAGTTTCAACAAATGGAGTGTCTTGGAGTCTTATTGCCCCATTCTAGGCTGACTTCTTTCTCCTGTGTGGCTCAGGGTCTGTGGCCAGGATCCGAGGAGGAGTAGGAAAAAACCATGGTGATGAGAAAGAGAGCTCCATGCCATGGTGTGGGGTGGGGTGGGAGGGAGGGGTCCATAGCCTGGGTGAGATTTGCTGTGTGGTGGGTGGGGGTGGGGGGCTGGTTTCTGAGGCTGATATCCTGGGGCTCAGACTTGGTAGGGGAGGGAGCGGAGGAGGGGAGATTTGAAGATGTCTCCTGTCCCCAGGAGAAGCTCAAGGTGAGAGAAGTGCAAACCATGAACTGGTTGCAGGAATTGTGGGCACGTATCCCAAATTTGGCCCAAGCAGAGGCAGCTGCGTCAAGTACTGAGCTGAGGAAGGAATAGGGCTCTGAAAACTCATGTTCCAGGAGACCAACGTTGAGGTGTGGGGGGCGGTGAAACTCAGAAGGCTTACAAGAATGCCACCCTTTGTCAGGAGAAACCCTATGGAGGGAGAGAGGGTGTGAGTGGAAGAACCCTCCCCGGGAGACACTGAAGGTCCTGGGGCTGACCTGGAAATGGGAAGCCTGCCTGCATCAGGCTCCCTGCTCAGCATGGAGTCTACTTCTCCCTCTCCCTCTGCCCCTTTCCCACTTGTGCCCGCCCCCTCTCTCACACACATATAAATATGTAAAATCTTAAAAAAAAAAAAAAAGGTTCATACCCACACATTCCATGCAATCCACCTTAAAATCCTAATGGCATTTTGGGCAGGAAGTAGAAAAAATTCATCCTTCAAATCATACGGTATCTCAACAGAGCCCAAGGAGCCAGAGCAATCTAGAAATGGACAAAGTAGGAGGCTTGTACATCCCGATTTCAAAACATATTACTGAGCTACAGGAAACAATAGAGTGAGGTCCTGGCATAGACACGGAGACACAAACACAGAAGGAACAGAACAGAGAGCCCTCAGATAAAACTTGCCACACATGGCCAAATGATCTTCTGCAGGATGCCGTTCCCACTTGAATGAGAAAGGACAGTCTCTTCAATAAGAAGGCTTGGGAAGACTGGGTATCACATACAAAGAAGGAAACCAGACCCTTCCTTTCTACCACACACAAAGATTAATTGAAAATAGAGAATGCATCTCCACAGAGGACCTAAGATCATGAAGCTAGAGAGGGAAACAGGAGAAAAACTTCATGACCTTGGATTTGGCAATGATGTCTAGGACATGACACCAAACAACACAGGCAGCAGAAGCCAACTAGAAAAATGGGGCCATTTCAAGCTTACAAACTGTTGACCCTCAGAAGAAATAATCAACCGAGTGAAAACGGAGCCTACAGAATGGGAAAAGGATTTGCAATTCATATGTCTCTTAAGGAATTCATGTCTAGAAGATGTAAAAAACTCTAAAAGTCATAACAACAAGAAAAACAAACTAGGCAACCAAAGAATGGACATAAGTCTTGAAAAGACATTTCTCCAAAGATAGACAAAGGCCACCAAGCTTCTGAGAACATGCTCAGCACCAGTACTCATTACAGAAAACCAATCAAATGGCAAAGACATATCATGTGATACCTATTAGGATGGCCGCTAGCAACAACAGTAGCCCAAAGAACCCAAAACCAAACACCGTACAACAGCTTGTGTTGGGGAGGATCTGGAGGAACTGGAACCCTGGCTCGGTCTTGGTGAAGATGTAAAATGGCCCATCTGCCCTGGAACACAGTGCAGAGTTTCCTCCCAATGAAGAAACAGACTTACCACGTGATGCAGCCATCGCCCTCCTGACTTGACACCCATAAGAACTGGAAGCAAGGTTACGAAGGGCTCCTCCCACATCCCCGTTCATTGCAGGGTTCTTCTCCAGAGTCAAGAGGTAGGAGCACCCACACGTCCACACACAGAGGAATGGAGAAAGAACGCCTGGCATCTACATAGAATGGGACGCTGTTCCATCTTAGAAAGGAAGGTCATTCTGGACTTCCTGTGAAGTGAAATGGGCAAGTCACAGACAACTATCCTATGATCTCACTTAGATGTGGTATATGAAGTAGTCAAATCTACAGAAACAGGGCACGTGGGTGGCTCAGTGGGTTAAAGCCTCTGCCTTCGGCTCAGGTCATGATCTTGGGGTCCTGCGATCGAGCCCCATGTCGGGCTCTCTGCTCCAGGGAGCCTGCTTCCTCCTCTCTCTCTCTCTGCCTGCCTCTCTGCCTGCTTGTGATCTCTGTCTGACAAATAAATAAATAAAATCTTTTAAAAAAATCTACAGAAACAGAAAGAACTGTGGGGCCAGTGGGGGCGAGGAGGAGGAAACACAGAGCTGTGGGTACCGATTTTCGGTCGCCAAATGAATATGTTAGAATGTGCTGTATGACAATGAGAATATATCTACCTGCTGAACTATACACTGGTTCAAGCTAAAGGTAGTAAATGTAATGTTACGTGTCTTTCACCTACTATAATTTTTAAGAGACTGCTTTAAGGGAGAAATTGGGGTGAAGAGCCCTGGGGCCTTTGAAACCTTCCCACCTTCAAAAAGGAAGCTCTGGGTGTGAGAAACAGAGTGTGTTGGTGGGGGAGGTTCATTTCCTGTTCCCAGTCAGCCCATTTCACTCCAGATGGTTTCTTGTTGGGTCTCTGAGCCCCTCAAACGCCCACAGTGGGGAGGAAGCTGAAAGAAATATCCAGTGATGATCCGGAGATGAGGGCCAAGGTTGGAGGGGAAGGGCCAGGCAGGGATGGGAACAGGGGTAGAGGAGGGAGCAGTGTGGAAGGGGGCAGATGAAAGGATTCAGAGAGCTGAAGAGTCCACGATGTAGCATTCAAAAAGGAAAAGAAAGAAAGAAAAGGTAAAAAGGGGTGCCTGGCCGGCTCAGTCCATAGAACATGAGACTCTTGTATCTGTGCAATGGACTCAATCCCCACATAGACCTTTCTTTACAAAAAAAAAAAAAAAAAGGAGGGGGGGTTCCTGGTTGGCTCAGTTGGTTAAGGATCCAACTCCTGATCTCAGCTTAGGTCTTGATCTCCGGGTTGTGTGTTCAAGCCCCGTATTGGGCTCCACACTGGGCATGGAGCCTACTTTAAAAATTTTTTAATTAAAAATAAAATACAGGGACGCCTGGGTGGCTCAGTTGGTTAAGCAGCTGCCTTCGGCTCAGGTCATGATCCCAGCGTCCTGGGATCGAGTCCCACATCGGGCTCCTTGCTTGGCAGGGAGCCTGCTTCTCCCTCTGCTCTGCCTGCCACTCTGTCTGCCTGTGCTCGCTCTCTCTCTAACAAACAAATAAATAAAATATTAAAAAAAAAAAAGAAAGCTTTTAAAAAAAATAAATAAAATAAAATACAAATTAACGGGATGGTGAGGAGGGAGATACCTTAGGTAAGCAGGTTGGGAAGCTCCTGAATCAGCTGCTATGTCACCTCTGAAGCTCCCTGTGTTCAAGAAAATATTTGCCTTTTCTGAAGACACTAAATGGAATTAGCACCCTAAAGGTGAAGTGTCTAGCAGGTAGCGAAGAGGAGAGAGGAGGAGAGTCACTCATGGTGTTGACAGATGGTTAGGACAAAGAGGACACTTTGCAAAGGGCGCAAAACGTGTCTCTTGATGACGTTCCTCCCGCTCACGAGCTCCAGGATAGGCATCGAGGGAACCCCTCCAAGTGGGTAGAGCTGCCACGTCACGGGAAAGGGACCAGAGCAACTGCTTCGTGGAATATCAATCATCCTCACCCAAGAGAGCCAGATGGTGCCCTGGGGCCTGTCCTCATTCTGCACTCAGGAGTACCACTGGGCTTCACGTTAAGAGACGGGATTTCTTACCACAGTTTTTGACTCCCACGCAGCCCTGGGCTGTGGTAGCCACACTGGTGAGCCCTGGGCTTGTTGAACAGACCTTCCCTTTTTCTAGGAGTCTTTGCAGCTTGGGACCACGAACCCCCGGCCTCCCTGCCTGCCGGTGGCCTGAGAGAGCTTCCCTGCAGGGGCTGCCCTCCCGGGTACACGTGGGCTGGGATGAAGGCACGTGATGAACCTGAAGACCCAGAGGAAGGATCCTGGCTCGAGAGAGACCACGGAGGGGAAAGAATGTGTGTGGAATAAGCACCCAGTGGGGAGGGACAACTCTCCTGGGGCTCCCTGGAAATACGCAGCCCACCATGTTCTGGCTCTTTCGCCTCATCATTCTAAACAGTGTATTTAACCATCAGCATCTTTTACAGCTACAAGAAGCCCTGTCACTTTCACACAAAAGACAGGGACGCGGCCCCGATGGCGCTTTCGCTCTCTGGGATCCATCGCTCCCATGTGGCCGGCACTTTGACAGGTAGTTGTAACAGGAGGCCGCTGTTGAGGGGGAAAAGTCTGTACAACCACACTCCTGTGAGCACATCCACTTCATACACATTCTGAATCTGAGTAGTTTCACATCAAACCCACTGATGGCGGGAGGCATAGGCCCTCAACGGCAAGTCTGGCTGAGTATTGGAAGTAGCACACATACTCTGAGAGCGCTTAGTGGATAAGGAAGGAAAACTGTACGGGAACAGGTCTGACGCCCGGAGAGGTGCCCCCTCTCGGAGTTTCTCCCTCATCCTCCGGAGTGGCCACCTTTTCTCCCTTTTGGGGACTCCACAGACTCTAAGGTCATCAGGCCCTCAGTCCCCACCCCAGCTCTCCCATTCTTGAATGGATCAATGGATCAGTGAAGCAGAATAGCCCAGAAATAAACCCACAGTTGGACCGCCAGATTACTGACAGGAAAGGAGCCAAGAATATACAGTGGAGAAAGGTCAGGTCTCTCCAGTAAGTGGTGTTGGGAAAACCGGACAACCATATGCAAAAGAATGAAACTGGACCCCTATCTTGCACCATATTCACTCACTCACATGGAATTCAAGGCTGGAATGTAGGATCTGAGACCACAACACTATCAGAAGAAAGCACAAGCAGTCAGTTCCTTGACATCAGACACAGCGATGATTTTTTGGTTGTCACAAGAAAAGTAAGAGCAATAAAAGTAAAAATCAACAAGTGGGACGACATCAAACTAAAAACGTGCACAGCAAAGAAAACCGTGAGCAAAATGAAAAGGCAACCTACCCAATGGGAGAAAAATTTTAAATCATCTGTCTAATAAGAGATTGATGTCCAAAATATATTCTAGCAGGGCACCTGGGGGTGTTGCTTGGATGGCTCAGTCAGCTGGTCATCTGACTCTTGGTTTTGGCTCAGGGTCATGACATTGAACCCCGTGTTGGGCTCTGCACTGAGCATGGAGTCTGCTTGGGATTCTCTCTCTCTCTCTCTCCCTTTCCCTTGTCCCTCCCCACCACTCATGTGTTCTCTCTCTCTTAAAAATAAGTAAACAAACAAATAAATAAATATCCCTCCAAGTAGCCCCAATGTAGGGCCTGTGGGCTGTGGGGAGGACTTTAGATTTGGGTGTGACTGAGGTGTGATTTTGAGCAGAAGAATGACCTTGGGTTGAAGAGGAACTGCTCTGAGGATCAGAGATCTTACAGTGAGGAGACTGTTGTATGGGAAGGTGGGGACAAGGAGGCAGTGGGGAGACCACTCGGGAGACTGTCACAATACCCTCATTTAGGAGTGATGGCAGTCTGGACGAGGGTTTGCACTCTATTTATAGGTTGTAGGCAACTTGCAGGGTTTGTTGATGGAGCAGAAGCCTCCAGGATAATGCCAAGTTTCCTGGACTGAGACCCTGTAGGATGCACTTGACTTTCTGCCTGAGAAGAGGCAGACTCAGGGAGGATCAGGTTGGGAGGTGGCAGGAATAAAGGTCTCAGCTCTGAAGTTGTCCCGATGAGGTCTAGGAGAGATGCTCCAGCTTGACTTAACTCATTCTCCTCCAGTCCCCTTGGAGAGCACATCCTGACAAGCCACACACAGCAGTTTCTGGGCTCACTAACCACAGAGTCACACATGTGGGGTGTGGATCTATGACATGCTGGTTATGCCTCCCGGGCACTCAAGGCCCTGGGGCCAGTGGATCCCAACCTTGTTGCTACCAAGAGCCTGCAGAGGTCTGTGGCACAAAGCCAACACAGTGCCTTGATTTCCTAGTGTTTCCCCTGCAGGAAGTAGCGACAGCTTCCTTACCAAGCCGTCTCTCCAATCCCACCTTGGTCATTCTGAAAGCTGCAACCTGAGCCTGTGTCCAAATATATAAGTAAAAAATAAAAAATTCAGTTAAAGAAGCAATATTTCTCTAAAACAGGAGGGCAGGCCATTAGCAGACTGGTGATGATCCTGCATCATGAATCAACCAAAGAGTACAAGTTTTTAATTCCGACCTTCTGATGGCAAGATAGAGAGACAGAGAGAGAAGTCAGCCCCCATTATATGTCTGGTGGAGGAAGACTGAAGAAGTTTGGGCTTCTTGAACGAATCTTAATCAGGTGTACAAGGCTGGCCCAGAGCAGACATCTCATTTTGATGGGGATGAGCCACCACCCCAGGGAGATGTGACCTTGTGGTCATGCAGCCCGACTGCAGGTCCAGCGATGAAATTTACTCCAGTCCCGGTGTTCACACTGTGAGCAAAACCGGTCCGGCTCTCTCCCGTCGGATGTTCCCTTTCTTATATTGGAGACCACACTGGACGTTGCTGTGTGTTGTGTCTCAGATGATCCCAGGAAAGCCCCAGCTTCTCCGTCGTGGGCTACACCTGGGAGGTCTGCTGGGAGCAGCACCAGCGCCCTTGGATGGAGCCCCGATCATCTCTGCTCCACAGGCTTTGAGGGTTCTTAGTGAAGTTTCACCTTTAAGCACTAAGTCTTCCCTCTTGGAGAACAGGGACTCAGACGGATCACCCCATCCCCACGACATCTTTCAATCCCTGTCTCTGCAGTATTTTCTGGAGACCAATATTATGTGTAAACCTTATTACATCTATTTAATGCTGTTCATATTTGAGCCAAGTAGTTGTGATCACCCGGCCCCCGACCTTGGATTGTGGAGTCAGAAATGTGTATTCCTCCCCCCGCCAAAAAATGTGTATCCCCGAAGCACATCAGGGCCGAGAATATTCCCTCTGGGAGCTGGGGAGAGAGAAGGGAAGGGGTAGAGACAGAGATCTTTGAGGACCCAAAGAGGTGAAAAAGCCAAACTGCTGGTGCTCCTCGCCAACCCTCCAGGCTACCGTGCGGTGGTGCCTCCCTCTGGTGGCTGAAGTATGCATTGCAGCCCCTCGTGGCCTCACAGCCTTTCTTTTTCCAAGAGACTTATCAGTCCACTGTCACCGCTGGGGCAACCGGCTACATTAACAGCAGGACTCCACGTAAAGTGAAAATGCAGGGCTCCTTGCTCAAAAATCGTTAAGAATTTCATGATGGCAAAGACACAGCATTACACCCAGCCACAGACCCTTGTAAGTGCTTGAGTGGTTGCACAGATCGCCAGCCCAGGAAGTCAGCCCTGCCTCACAGGGGCAGATGGATATGTTCGTCCTCCATGTGAATTCCACACCAGCTCAAGCCACCAAAAACCTACAGAAATGCTGATCCTTGAGTGCCTTTAATTCCACAACAAGAGAGTTTTCTCTCTTCTAGAAATTTTTCCTGGTATTTTGCTCTGGCCAAATCAATGACCAAATTGGAGATGATTCTAGCATCAAAAAAAAATCAGTGAAACACATGATTGTATGAAGATCTATAAGTACCCTCAGAAAAGAGGGAGCAAGGGGCGCCTGGGTGGCTCAGTTGTTAAGCCTCTGCCTTCGGCTCAGGTCATGATCCCAGGGTCCTGGGAGTGAGCCCCACATCGGGCTCTCTGCCAGGGGGGTGGAATGCCTGCTTCTCCCTCTCCCACTCCCCCTGCTTGTATTCCCTGTCTTGTTGTAAATCTCTCTGTCAGATAAATTTTAAAAATCTTAAAAAAAAAGAGGGTGCAAAAACCATCCTCTAACCTGTCCCACACTGGAGGTGCCAAGAAGCAACTCTTCACCCGGAAAGCCTGGGTCCTGTTTTTCCAGCAGAGCAGAGACCGGGATCCAGGGAGGAGGGAAGCCCCTTTGCACAGAAGGTGCCTGTGTCTGAACCCAGGAGGGATCACGGTTATTGACTGTCCTTGTGCACAATGGGCTCAGGCCAAAACAGGATGGAGGATGGGGGTAGGAGAGTATGGAGGTGGGGTCTGGGCAAGTGACATCCGCAGGCATTAGGTGTACCCTCAGGGCCCCGCAGAATCAGAGAGATTAGGGAGATAATGATAAGGAGACAGATCTCCCCCTTCCTGTTGTGGGGATTGTTTTCTTGCCCTCGAGGGGGACAGTGCATGAGTTTCTTGTGGCTGCCCTAAGAAATTACCACACCCTGGGTAGCCTAATACAAGAAGAAGTTTATTCTACCACAGTTCTGGCAGCCAGAAATCCAAAATAAAGTATGGGCAGGGCCACATTCCCTCCAGAGACTCAGAGAGATTCTGTTCCTTTCCTCTTGCGGCTTTTGGTGGTGGACGGCATTCCTTGGCTTGTAGCTGAGTCACTCCATGGAGCCTACTTTAAAAAATTTTTAATTAAAAATAAAATACAGGGACGCCTGGGTGGCTCCGTTGGTTAAGCAGCTGCCTTCGGCTCAGGTCATGATCCCAGCGTCCTGGGATCGAGTCCCACATCGGGCTCCTTGCTTGGCAGGGAGCCTGCTTCTCCCTCTGCTCTGCCTGCCACTCTGTCTGCCTGTGCTCGCTCTCTCTCTAACAAACAAATAAATAAAATATTTAAAAAAAGGAATTATTGAATTGAGGACTCACACAGACACCCTGGGATGATTTCATCCCAAGATTCATGGTATCACCAAAGAAACTTTTTTCCAAATAAGGTCGCATTCACGGGTTCTGGGGTCTAGGACATGAACATATCTTTGTGGGGGGCGAGGGTCAGCATTTAATCCACTACGGAAAGCCTGACCCTCTGGTCCAGTCCCAGATGGGAGTAGGGATGTTGTTCAGAGCCGCACACCTGAGGCTTCCCCTAAACTGCAATGAGTCCCCCTGAGTCTAGGCTTCCCCTGCAGTCTAAAAGGCAGGGGAGAGTTGGGGGGGGCAAGAGGGAGATCCCGGGAGAAATCTGCCAGACAGACTCAGACATGGACCCTCAAGACCACCAGCCACCCCACACACAGTCAAGCTTTTAGAAAAAGAAGGGCTTTCTAAATATCACATGCAGGGGCGCCTGGATGGCTCAATGGGTTAAAGCCTCTGCCTTCGGCTCAGGTCATGATCCCGGGGTCCTGGGATCGAGCCCCGCATCGGGCTCTTTGCTCTGCCTTGGGCCTGCTTCCTCCTCTCTGCCTGCCTCTCTGCCTACTTGCGATCTCTGTCTGTCAAATAAATAAATAAAATCTTTAAAAAATAAAAATAAAAAAAATATCACATGCAATGTGGGACCCTTGTGTAAATCCTGACTAGAGAAAAATGGCGTGAAATATTCCTGGGGACAAGCAAGAAAAGTGAAAATCATAAACTTTGAGTCATCCAAAGTGAACAGTTTTTTTTTTAACCCTCGTTGAGGGTAAAGTGAAAACATCTGTGCCTTTGAATACTGTTGGAGTTGGGGCCGCTGGGGCTGGCGTCCCTCCAGGTCTCTAGGAAGTCCTGTGCCTTAGCTCACGCTGCTTCTCATATCCTGGGGGACAAAGGCCAGCTACAAGGCCACCTGAGGCCGTCCGAAGGGTCTGGGCCATCAGGCCCTCTCCTGCTGTGGACGCCAACTCAGGAGGGAGGCAAATTGGAAACGTGGATTTAGAGGATGGAGCCAGATAAGGGAAGAGACTGGAAGATTTGGAAAGATGGTCAAGATGGGCCACCCGTGCAAGATGACAGCTCAGCTACCGACAGGCAGGTCATCTCAGTAAAATCCCTACGGAAACAGCAAAGAGGGGAGGAAGACTTGCGTTCAAGGCCAATGCAACAGGTGAGGACAACTGAACTCAGCCCTCCTAAAGCACAGCTGGAGAGATTTTAAATTAGGGAGAGGGACTTACAGGCCATCTCTGCTGGCTGGTTAGCCTCACTTGATAGAGCAGTGGAAAGTTCTCATAAAATCCTGGCGGTAGGTAGTTTTACATCTCCGCTTGAAAGGTGACCCTCGGAAGTTGGGCTCCTTCAGAGCCTGGGAGGTAAGGGTGTTGTCTGCAGGAGGATTACGTTTTGGAGGGATGGACTCCAGAGCCATTCCCTGGGTCCTAAGACTGATATGAGGCTTTTTAGAAAAATTTTTAAAGATTTTATTTATTTGAGAGAGAGAGCATGGGGGGGAGGGGCTGAGGGAGAGGGAGAAACAGACCCCCTGCTGAGCAGGGGGCTCGACTGGGGGGCTCAACTTGGGGCTCCATCCCAGGACCCCAGGATCATGACCTGGGCTAAGGGCAGCTGCTTAATGGACTGAGCCACCCAGGCACCCCTTTTCAGGAGGCATCTCAAAAGGGACAGAGAAAGAATCTGCAATTAGAAATGATAATTCCGGGGGGCGGGGGGCACTGGGTGGCCTCTAGCTTGTAACCGCTTGAAACTGCTTTCTGCACGGCAGGAAGGAAACTCGGCTCTGTCTCTCCTCTCTCGGTCAAGACCCGGTTTGCTTCCCCAGGGTCTCCAGGTCTCGCCGCAGTAGAAGACCTGCACATCGGGTAAGAGGCGGCCAGTGGCCTGAGCCTCTCAGAACATTGCTTGCTGGCATTTTCCGTGGAGACACGTTTCTCTCTCTAGTCACTTCCCTTTGCTCGAAGCTCACCCCCAAGGCAGACTGTTCTTTTGTTTGTTTGTTTGTTTTAAGATTTACTTATTTGAGAGAGAGCGGGGTGGGGATGCGGGTGCACAAGGAGAAGGAGAGAGAACTTCCAGCAGACTCCCGGCGTGGAGCCCAACCTCGTGGGGCTTGGTCCCACATCCCTGAGATCATGACCTGAGCCGAAATCAAGAGTCGGACGCTTACCCAACTGAGCCCTTCCGGGAGACCCCCAACCCCGGGAAAACTATTCTTGATCCTAAAGCGTGGTTGGTCTCACTGGCTTGGGCCTGATTATTTACACAGGTATGGAAGGGCTGTGTACCCCCCACATAGATTGCTCTGACACAGGTTTTCTTAGGGACTCTAACAGCCTCTTCCCTTTAAAAAGCTTCCCCCCTCAGATTTAATCTGCATCTCTATAACTCTTTTCTCCTGGTCCCCGAAATACCCATCCAGTTGACCTTAGCTCCTTAAAGGATGGGGCCATATCTGATCCAATGGGCGTCAGTCTCAACTGGGGCATTGGAATCAGCGCCCTGATGATCTTACCGATGTTTCCAGTTATGTCCTATTAACGAAGGCGAGTCTTACCCCGCCAGGCCGCTCTTGCGGAGTGAGCGTTCTCTCTCTAGTGCCCCCCCAGCCTCCCCTCAGTATCCCGCCTCCCATGTCTTTTCCGCCCAAGAGCAACCCAGACCCTGTAGTAACAAAGCCACCCCCTCAGCCCTCATGGCGCCCGCAGCCTGAACACAGCTGCCGAGAGAGCCCGGAGTGCGCCCAGCTGCTTTCCAGAGTGCCTCACGAGGGAGAGGGATTCTGCCTCTGCACGCTCCGCTCCTATGGTGTCTTTCTCCTTCCCTGGGAGCTGGGGTCTGACTTCCAACACCCTCCCGCACCCCCATAGCGGATCTCCCAGGGGCTGCAGACCTGGCTAAAGTTGGCAGAGGAAGGCCACTTTGGGGATGGAGCCTGAAGCCTTTAGTTCCCCTGCACCCCTCCCCTAGTCTTAGAGGACTCCCCTGGACAGAAAGCAGCAGGTTGGTTTTTGTTGTTTGGTTTTTTTTTTAAGATTTTTACTTATTTGACAGAGATCACAAGCAGGCAGAGAGGCAGGCAGAGAGAGAGAGGGAAGCAGGCTCCCCATGGAGCAGGGAGCCTGACATGGGGCTCCATCCCAGGACCCTGGGATCCTGACCAGAGTGAAGGCAGAGGCTTAACCCACTGAGCCACCCAGGCGCCCCTGAGGAGGAAATGTTCACAGAAAGGGACTCAGCACCTCTTCCGCCAACATCTCATATCTCTGGGAACCCTCACTCCCAACTAGAACGTGTTTTTTTGTGTGGGGTTTTTTTGTTTGGTTGGTTTTTTTAATGGACCTTGAGAGCTTGTTTGGAGGTTCCAGCGGGAGAACACAGCTACTCCTGTATACCCTTGACTGTAGAACAGTCCTCCTCTTTGGGGGAAGGTCATCCTCTTGGACAGAGTGGAAAGCTTCGGGAAGGAGGCACATGGAGTGGTAAGGGAGGAAGGGGACACCTGTGTAGCCAGCCAGCTCAACCGAATCAACTCTGGTGATCAATGGGGTGACAGATGTCGTGGCCAGATCACCTCCACATCCTTTTTTTTTTTTTTAATATTTATTTATTTGACAGAGAGATCACAAGTAGGCAGGGAGGCAGGCAGAGAGAGAGGAGGAAGCAGGTTCTCTGCAGAGCTGAGAGCCCGATGTGGGGCTCGATCCCAGGACCCTGAGATCATGACCTGAGCCGAAGGCAGAGGCTTAACCCACTGAGCCACTCAGGTGCCCCCACCTTTTTTTTTTTAACTAAAAAGTGTTTTGGGTGTCTGGGTGGCTCAGTCCTTAAGCATCTGCCTTCAGCTTAGGTCATGATCCTAGGGTCCTGGGATTGAGCCCCACATGAGACTCCCTGCTCAGCACGGGGTCTGCTTGTCCCCTTTGCTCACCCCACGCTCGCTCGCTCTCTAAGAAGGGGGACTGGGGAGTTGTTTATTGGGTCCGGTTTCAGGGTTATAAGATGAAGAGTTCTGGAGGTGGATGGTGGTGATGGTTGTGCACAGTGTGGATGGGTTTAACACCACTGAACTGTACACTTATAAATGGCAAAAACGGTAAATTTTATTATATATGTTTTACCACATTAAAAAATTTTCAGATACTCAGGTGAAATTCATTTTAGCAATATTTTTATTTATCCCATTATGCGGGAAATACTAGCATTCCGGCAGCATTTTTAGATTATCCAACCGTTCTATGTTCTTTTTCTCACACTAAGCCTTTGGAATGCGCTCTCTGGTTCGGCAGCCAGGCCGCAGTTCAGACCAGCACCCGAGGCAGCGGCCACCATGCTGGGTGGCCTTGGTCACGGCAGGTGACCCTCTCTGCAAAGACCCACGGGTCCCCTGCAACTCACTTGCAGTTCCTGTAGACGGCCCACAGGGGCTGTGAAGCCCCAGAGCTCACCAGACAGCTTCCAGTGGTTTACCTGCCCAGGTTGATTCCTGAGCCCCCTGGCAGGTCAGTAGATCTAACTGCAAATGCTCTGTCCTTTGCATAAATTTGCATCTCATTCATGTGTCACTCAGAAGCCCGTGGCAGGACCTCAGATGGTCATCTCGAAGTCAGGGGTGGGGTGGTGCAGGGCTGAGCTGGAGGCCCCCAGGTGTCCCTCCTCCTGCTTCCCCTCAGGCTCTTCCTCCTCCTCCTCTTCTTCCTCCTCTTCCTCGATGAGGCACTCCTCCTCCTCCAGGAAGGTGACCAGTTCCTCCCGCAGCACCCCCATCTCCAGCCCCAGGCTGCACAGCTGGCCCAGCAGCTGGAGGTCCACCTGGCGGAGGCGCTCCTGCCCGTGGGAAGGTGGAGTCGTGGGCATCCCACCCCACAGGGTGCGGGGGTGGTGTGTGGCGTCAGGGTGCCCCCCACTCCAAACGTGCTCAAGTTCTGGCCAAGATTCTTTGCTTGACCGAACTTCAGCTAAGCTCCTAAACCTTCTCCTGGGCCCATCTGTGCGCTTCCTTGTAAAATCCCATTTTACCAAGAATCTTCCATCCTCCATGTCTGACCACTCCTGATACCTGATCTGTTTACTCACCCCCCCGGCCCCCCCGCCCCGGCCCCATCCCTGACCAGGCCCCACCTCATGTCCCTGGCCTGCCTCCAGCAAGAGCCCTGAGCGGCCGTTAAGCCAGATGCCCTGCTTAGTGATTTCCCATCTGCTGACCCCTGCCCTCTCCTTCCATAGAGATCCCCACTTCCCCCTGCTGTGCTCAGAGCTGAGCCCATCTCTCTGTGCCACCTCCCGCTGCAGTGGCCCTTACACCTACAGTGTCACTAGCTAGGTGCCACAAGTAAGCTTCTCTTTAACAATCCGGGCACGCAGCACAGCAGGGTCCTCACCAGGCCCAGACCTTGACTGCCAGCCGGCTTCTCCCAGGTGTTCTCTATCTCTGCCTGTCTCTCCCTGACTTTGTCTCTCCATTTCTAGTCCCTCACTGGCTCTGTGTCTCTGTGCCTCCCCTAGGGTGTCTCTCTCTCTGCCCTGCCTTGTCTGTCTCTGCGTCTTTCCATCTCCCTTTCTGCCACTATTTCTCTGCCCCTGCCTTTGACTGTCTCTATCTCTCTATCTCAGATTTAATCGGAGTCTCTGTCTCTGTTGTTACTCTCAACCTCTTTCTGTCTCTGTCTCCCCTCTGCATCTCTGTCCCTGCGTCTCTGTCCCTGTCTCTCTACTCCTGCGTCTTACTCTTGGATCTATGTCTCTGTCTCTCTCTGCTCGTCTCTCTTGTCTCTGAATTTATGTCCTTCAGTCTCTTGTCCTTTATGTCCTTGCAATTCCATTTGTTCCCATTCACGTACCCGTTCTCTCCCCCCCCCCCCCCCCCCCCCCCCCCCCTCTTCCCCATCTGAACCCCTTACTCACCAGCTCCTCCCAGATCCACAGCACACGCTCCCTGGCACCTGCAGTGTCTGCCCCTGGGGACAGGAGGGTCTGGCCAGCTCTCCCCACTGGGGGGACCTCCCTCAGGGCCCGGGGAGGGGGGCCCAGCCCCGGGGGCACCAGTCCCGCCTGCCTCAGTTGCCCCCACAGCTCCATATCTCTGAGCAGTGGCAGCCAGGAGCGGAAAATGGCAAGATCCAGAATGACCCAGTCCCCTGAGGAGCCTGTGAGGGAAGTGGGGAGCAAAGGGCGTGAGGGGGTGCCTGGGTCAGCATTTCAAAGTCCGTTCTCTGGTGAGAACTGACGGTCTCATGAGGATTTTCTTCCTTCTAAAGTCTAACGTCAACTCTGCTCACAAGAGTCTAGCCATGGCCCCTCCCTTGACCCGTTCTCAGGCCTAAGTCCTCATGGGGGCTGGGTGTCATGGGTGCCTGGCCTCACCTGTCCCGCCCTCTGCTGGGCACCCCCACCCCCTCCTCAGCCTCCATTCTTCCTTCCTCTGCACTCTAGCTGGCCCCAACTTAAAAGTTTGTTTGTTTAATTCATTTGAGAGAAAGAGCACAAGCAGGGGGAGCAGGAGAGGGAGAACCAGACTCCCCGCTGAGCTAGGAGCCTGATGTGGGGCTTGATCCCAGGATTTGGGAGATCATGACCTGAGCTGAAGGCAGACACTTAACCATCTGAGCCACCCAGGCGCCTCATAGCTGGCCCAACTTAGACCTTGTCTTCTGTACTTGGGCCACCCAACAGCTTCCCGATTAGTGCGTCTGAAGAGCCACGATCCCTCAGCTGTGGTACCTCAGGGTCCAGCTACTGGCGCACAGTTGAGCAGCCATTTCTGCTGAGCCCTGACCTGCCCACAGATACCATCACTGTCAGTGCAGGCCCTGCCGCAGAAAAGACTGGGGCGTCGGCCTCCCTCCACATCCAGAAGCCACCACCGCAGCAGGCCTTGGCTCATTGCCCCTTCCCTGTATCACTCTTGCACCTACCATCACGTCTCCTACTGACTGACACCCTGCCTCCATCTAATAGGACCTTTGTCATGGCCCTGGGCCCATTCTGATCGCCCACAGTTATCTCCCCAGCTCCTGATTCTTCACTGAATTACCTCTTCCTTTTCCCATATAGAGTAACAAATTCACAAGTTCCAAGGATCACGGCATGAATTGTGTGTGTGTGTATGTGTGTGTTGGTGGGGGGGTGGTCCACTATCAATCCAGCACACCTTTCAAACCTATCACTTTCCTAGTCTCCCTAAGTGGCATCCCCATCCTTTTAGTTTGTGGAGTTATTGGTTCAACCTTCAAAATAGACTCAACCTGAGCACTTCTCCCCAGTTCCTATTACCCCATCTCTGCTCCTGTCTCCACTCATCTCTTGCCTGGACTGCTGCAGTAGCCTCTTTGCTGGTCCCCACTTCCACCCTTGCTTCTTAAGGTCCGTTCTCCACCCGGCAGACTTTTTTTTTTTTTTTTTTTAAGATTTTACTGAATTGGGCACCTGGGTGGCTCAGTTGGTTGGGCGGTGGCCTTAGCTCAGGTCATGATCCTGAAGTCCCTGGATCCAGTCCCGCATTGGGCTCCCTGCTCGGCGGGGAGTCTGTTTCTCCCTCTGACCTGTCCCCTCTCATGCTCGCTCTCTCTCTCTCAATACTCTTTTGAAGAGCACAAGCAGGGGGAGAGGCTGAGGGAGAGGGAGAAACAGGCTCCCAACCGAGCAGAGAGCCGATGCTGGGCTCAAACCCAGGGCACTGGGATCATAACCTGAGACAAAGGTAGACACTTAACTGAGCCACCCAGGTGCCCCAAAATGTTCTTTAAAAAAAACATAGAGGCACTTGGGTGGCTCATTTGTTAATCGCCTGACTCTTCAGGTCATGGTCTCGGGGTCCTAAGTATAGTGGGAGGGAGGGTACTCTAACAGGAAGGGCTGACCGCTCTCTCCCGGGAAAAGGCTGCAGAGTCTCACTGGGAATGGCGCTGGGCGCAGTCGCTCAACTAGTAAACAGTGCGGGTACCTTTAAGAGGAGAGTTGGAAAATGGATGGGGCGTGGCCTTAGGGAAAGAAGTCTCTAAGTGAACCGAGTGGGTGGACTAAAAAAACCGGCCCCTTCCGGTTATGTAATCCTAGCAAGATGGCGGCACCCAGGGTGGTAAGTGACCGGAGCTCCCAGAGCCTCAAAATTAAAGTCCGCTCGGCTGCCTCCGCCTTCAGGGCTTCTGTCAAGACCCAGGGAACAAGGGGCAAAAGAGAGCAGGAGGTCCCTCGTAGAGCTCATGCTGGGAACACTGACATGCGACCTTGGGGGACCGAGAACGATTGGGGGAGGTCGCAGACGGCCAAGGCGCTTTAGAGAGGACGCGGGGCGGGGACTTGGCGGAGAGAAACCAATGGGAAAGCAGGGAGCGGGTTAAGATGGCGCACCCAGCCAATCAGAGGGAGGGACCCAATTGGGGGGCACTGGGAGTGGGGGGCGGGGCGTGAAAGGGAACCTGCAGGGGAAGAGGGTTTTGGGTGAGTTTGGTGGAGAAGCTGGGGTTTGAGGTCCAAGGGTAGGAAGACAAAAGAATATAGGTGAGGGGAGCTCATGGGAGAGTTATGCATTTTTATGGAAAGCCAAAGGGAAGATGGAGGTGGGGGACAGGAACCAAAAGATGAATATGAGAGTTCCAAGGTAAAGACCTAGGGGAAATTAAGGGGAGAATTTGCGATATTCGTGGAGAGAATTTAGGAGGAAAGACCTATAGTCAAGGAATAGATTTAGGGGAAGCTAGGGTGAGAGCTTGGGGAATTTTGAGGGGAAAGTAAGGATTTGGGCAAACTACCGAGAAAATTTGGTTGAAGCAGAAAAAGAAATTGGGGGACACCTGGGTGGCTCAGGTGGGTTAAAGCCTCTGCCTTCGGCTCAGGTCATGATCCCAGGGTCCTTCTGGCTCTCTGCACAGCAGGGAGCCTGCTTCCCCCTCTCTCTCTGCCTACTTGTGATTTCTGTCAAATAAATAAATAAAATCTTTAAAAAAAAGATATTTTGGGGTTAAGACATGGTTCATTCAGGAAGACTCCAGGGAAACTTGGATAAAATTAAGGGGGTACCTTGTAAGAAATTAGGAGGTCAGGTAATAGAGGTCTTAAAAATAAGGGTTTGGGAAAAGATTGGGGGAGAATTGGGAAGACCAAGAATGTTTGGCCAAATCAAAGAGAGAATTTAGGGATGATTAAGGGAAAGAACTTGGGGAAATTTGGGGGATCTCAAAAGCAGAATTTGGAAATCCAGAAAGAATTTTGTGAACCAGGACGAAGTGGGGAGGAGGAGAGGTTCATGAACCAAGAACAGGGGCATCTGACTCTGACTCTCACAGGAGGCTCCAGGCTCAGCCTCTCCTTTCCTGTTCTCCCCAGCCCCTGCACCTGATGACGCCAGTATGGAACCGGCGTACCAGGGGCATCCGTGGCCTGAGCAAGGCAGTAGCCCTGGAGGATAGTCAGAAGAAGGGGAGGTCCCTGCTCCAGTTCCTGGCTGACCGCTTCTATGACGTGCAGGCTCTCAGGGAGTACCTGCTCCGAAAGCAGGTATTGAAGGTGCACAAGAAAAATCGGTGAGAACCCTTGGTGGGCAAGACCCTGCTGTTGGGGCTTCACCAGGCAGAGCTCAGATCCTGCCCCTGCAGCCCCTATAGCACACCCACGGAGCTGAATCCTCTCCAACCACACCCTTCCCAAGGGCTCCAGCTCATACAAGTAACCCGCTGTCTACCATCTTAGAGGCCACGTTGGTACCTCAAACCTAACATGGCTAATGGCAAACCCTTGATTTCCCCGAGAAAGTCTGCTCACCCCAGTCTTCCCCATCCCAGGAAACAGCAGCACTGTCCCCAGTTACTCAAGCCAAATTCTAAGGAGCCTTCCCTGATTCTTCTCTGTCTTCCACATCCAGTCCACTAATACCAGACCATCCCAGATGTGCCCAGTTGTTACCTCCTGTCTGTAGCCTGGTCTGAGCCCCTTCATTTTATGGTTGGGTGAGTGTAGTAATCTGGTCACCTTTTGCCCCCTCCAGTCTGTTATGGTCTATACATCATCTAAAGGACTCTTCAAACTGAAATAGGGGTGCCTGGGTGGCTCGGTCAGTTAAGCGTCTGCCACCGGCTCAGGTCAGAATCCCAGGGTCCTGGGATTGAGTCCCATGTCCAGCTCCTTGCTGAGCGGGGAGCCTGCTTCTCCCTCTGCCTGCCACTCCCCTTACTTGTGCTCTATCAAATGGTTTCCCATTTTAGCCATTTGGTTGCTAGAATAAAAGCCAGGCTCCAAAGCCTAAAAGCTGAGCTTTGAGACCCGTACCAGGGATTCCCCTTACCCCCGCCAGCATGGTGTCCTTAGTGCTGTTTGTTCTGCCGTGCTAAGGTTAGCCTCTGGGTGTTTCCACCAGCTCTCCCCTTGGCCTGGCAGACTCCTGCCATGAGCTTTGAATTTCTTCCCACCACTCAAAGCTGCTCAGGTGTCACCTCCTGCAAGAAGCTACTATTTTTTAAGCATTTTATTTATTCGACAGAAAGAGCACAAGTAGGCAGAGTGGCAGGCAGAGGCAGAGGCTCGATCCCAGAGTCATGACCTGAGCCGAAGGCAGATGCTTGACGGAGCCACCCAGGCGCCCCAAGAAGGTATTTCTTAACACCAAACTGAAGTAGCCTCCATCCCCACCCCTGGCCTAAACCACTCCCCAGTCAGCTCCTCTGTGACTCCCAACATGGAGCTGCTGCTGCAGTTTGCTCTTAACTTCCGGGTGGGTCACCTGCTTCCTTCTGTAACTTAACCGCACAGAGCAGGGACCGCTGTCTGCCTTGGTGCCGGCCCTTAATGGACACTCAGTAAACACATGCAGCCTCTCTCGGGCTAGCTGGCTGGCTGGCTGACTCCTTGTGCTGTGAACTCTGACCCTTGCGGGGTGGGGGACATGACAACATGACACCGGGGTGCAGTGCTCAACCTCAGCCACTGTTCTCTCCACAGGCCCTTCACCCGCATCAAGGAGCGCTTCGGTCCCCACGCCGCGGGCGCCTATTTCATCCTGAAGCAGGGCGGCGCAGTCAAGTATGAGGGCTAAAGCGTCAGCAGGGGGTGGGGGAGGCTGTGGAGCACTGAGCCAGAGGCCCTTGGGACTTCTCATGAGCCCTGGGCTCTGTCCCTGCTGGCTCCACTCGGACCTTGTTCCTGAGTTCCTGCTCTGTCACCTGTAAAACGGGGCGGTGGTTGCATGAACCTACCAGGTTTGCTGGAAAGACTCAAAGATTTTTTGCCATGAAGTGTGTGGCACGGGCCTGGTACAGCCCAGGAGCTCAGTAAACATCGCTGTTCCTTCTCCTTCCTTCTCCCCTTCCTTTCTCCCCCTTCCCTCCCTCCTCCTCTGTTTTTTCCTCTTTTCTGGAAAATGTAGCTCATGCACCTCCCTACCCCTCGCTTGGCTCCAGTTAAAATGTTCCCCTGGTCTGAGCACCTTCCTCTGGCACTTTCCTCAAATGGCCCACACATCTGAGTGGGTCTCATCTTTTGGCAGCCAGTGAAGATTTTTGCATTCTCGCCCTTTTCTCTGATGTTAACCGAGTTTTTCTGACCCACTCAAATGGCCAAAGGGGGTGGCTGGGTGGCTCAGTCCAGTGAGCGTTCAACTTAGTCTCAGGCTTGTGAGGTCAGGCCCGGCGTCAGGCTCCGTGGTGCCTACTTAGAAAAAGCGGGGGAGGGACGCCTGGGTGGCTCAGTGGGTTAAGCGGCTGCCTTCGGCTCAGGTCATGATCCCAGCGTCCTGGGATCGAGTCCCACATCGGGCTCCTTGCTTGGCGGGGAGCCTGCTCCTCCCTCTGCCTCTCCGTGCCACTCTGTCTGCCTGTGCTCACTCTCTAACAAATAAAATCTTAAAAAAAAAAAAAAGAAAAAGCGGGGGAGGGGGAGGCCAAACCCTGCATCTTTCATGGGAATGTCCGGGGCCCAGGGAGACCCAACACGGCAGATGCCGTGTGACCAGGTCCTCACACAGGGCTGGGAGCGTCCTCCGGAAGCTGGAGGCCTGGGGAGGTGGGGAGCCCTGGTCACTGCCCGTCTCCTTCCAGGTTTCAGGGCAGGGAGTGGATCCGGCCAGACGCGCGCGGCCGCTTCTCTCTCGACTTCCTGACGCTCCCAGCGGTGCCGGTAGAGGCGGTCGATGCCAGCGGCACTGCCATCAACTACCACGGCCTGGACAGCCTCCGTGAGTGGGCCAGAGACAGACGGGCTGGTGCGTTTGCCCTTCGGTGCAGGGCTCCAGAAAGGAACTCAGTGGCTTCCCCTGCCTTGCAGTGGCCCTGAAGGAGCTCCAGTCCCTGTGGCTGCGGCACTGTCCCCACGTGGATGACTGGTGTCTCAGTCGCCTCCACCCGCTGGCCAACGCGTTGCAGGAGCTCTCGCTGGCCGGTTGTCCCCGAATCTCTGAACGGGGCCTCGCCTGCCTCCACCACCTCCAGTGAGACCTCAGCTCAGGCTGGGCCCCAAGTTGGGCGGGGCGGGGAAGCACCCCACACAGATATGGGAAAGCGGGGAGCGGGCGGTCCCCCCCGTAGCCCCGCCTCCACGACCAGCCTGGAGCGGGTGTGGGGTCCGCACTCCGTGAGCCATCGCCGTGAATGGGGGGCGAATGGGGGGCGTGGGGGGAAGCACTCCTGGTTTTTCTTTTTAACAAAATCTCCATGACGTTGACACTGTTGCGAACAGGGGGAGCCAAAGTGTGGTAATTCCCAGGGGGGAGGTCTGTCCTTGGCCTTCTCTAACATCTGGGTAGCTAAGGACTCTGATTTTAAAGAGCTCAGGCTCCAGGGCCAATGCATCCCCCTCCGTTCCCTTCCCCCTGCAGAGGCCTGCCCTCCTCACGGAGGCCTCACCCTTTGCTGCCTCCTCAGGAACCTCCGAAGGCTGGACATCTCCGACCTCCCCACCGTGTCCAACCCGGGCCTCACGCAGATCCTGGTGGAAGAGATGCTGCCCAGCTGCAAGGTTCTGGGGGCTGACTGGACCCAGGGCCTCGGGTTGGGGCCGGAGGAGCAGTCTCGGGACACAGCCAGCCCCGTCCCTGCCTAGCCCTTGGCCCGCTCCCCGTCGAGCAGGGCATCGGCGGGCCCCCGTGGAGGGGCTGACAGTTCTCAGTCCCGTGGCTTCCATCGGGATCACGCCACACGGAGGTGGGGTGCGGGGTGGGGGACTGGCACCGCCAGCAGGTCAGGGGAGAGCGTGCGGCTGGCCTACTTACTCCCCATCTCGGGGACTCTGGCTCACCGCACCCTGGGCTGAAAGGTCACAGCTCCTGTCATCCTGTCTGGCAGCTCTTTCCACAGGCTTCGCCTGGGGTTCCAGCAGCCTCCCAGGCCCAGGGGAGATGAGCAGCCCCGGGGAGCCACACCCCACGCCTCCCCCGGCCCGCGACTTCCCCACACCCGGTTCCTGCCATGTCGGGAACCCTGCTCTTGACTTGTCCCGAGTCTTCTCAGCGTAACCTTGTTTGAAGGTGTTGCTGCTCCTAGCTGGGACCCCTCTGACACAGGGGCGCCACCAGCCCGGTTCCCTGTGGGACACCGCCGTCCCTGGACTCCCCTCGCTGGCGCCCAGCGCGCCCCACGCCCTGGCGTTCCGGCTTATGACTCGGCTCCAAATCCAGCTTTCTTGTTGGCTCCGGGAAAACAGGCCATGGGCTTTTGAAACCGGTTTCCTCGGCCGAGTGACGTGCTAGAGCTTGTCAGTAGAGGGCGCCTGAGAGAGGCCAGGAGAGCCTTTGCTTCCTTGTGGGAGCTCCGGGCGGTGCTCCCGGCTGAGCCCCCCCCCACGCCTCCCCAGCAGGTGGTTCCTGAGGTGCCACCCCCAGCAGTCTCGCCCCCCCTCCCCCGCCACCGAGGCACCTCCCTGCGACCCAGAACCCCAGAACGGACTTCCAGGAAATGCCCAGACACCTTATCCGTGAGTCCCTGATTTCAGTTCGCTGTTCAAAGTCAACAAATTCTTGACATTAAACTTTACCTGTTCGAGTTACTGTGCGGTTTTTCCCTCCTGACGGGATCCACGCGGATCCAGCACTGGCCTCTGGAGTGTTCCAGGAGACAGACTCACAAAGACAGGAATGGGGTCGGCCGGGGTGCCCGCTGAGGCACGTGCCCGGGAGCCCCGCGGCCGCGGCACCTGACCACTGTGCCAGTAGCGCCAGTTCTAAAGATAGGTGCTGGAAGCTTCCGCGGAGTGCCCTTGAGCACCCACAGACAAGGACAGGGTCAGGGCTGCCGGCTCCGCCCGGGCTGCCGCCTTCGAGGGGAGAGCTGCTGTGCTGCCCCTGAGATCCTTGAGGCGCTGAAAACGCGGCATTTCGGTTTGCGGGTCGCTGAGTGGCCGAGGTTGAATCCTCAGTCTTGATAAGTCTCTCGTGTGCAGGGGAGGGTGCCGCCGGTACAGAGGGACCCTGAAATTTGGGATGGGGCCCCCTGGTCCCCTTGTGGAAACAGATTATCTTAGACCCCCTAGGCGCTCGAGCATCTGTGCCCAGTGGCTGAGGAGAGCGGGGCCCTGCCTGTGCTGGGAACGCTGTGCTCCCCGCCCCCGGGCCGATGCCCTTCCTCAGACTCACCACAAGCGCCCCTGCTCTCGCCAGACCCCCGGAGGCCCAGGCTTCCATCTCCGCAGGCTCTGGGGCACAGCCGCCCACGAGGACCCAGAGGGACAGCCTCTACACCAGAGCAGTGGCAGAATTTGCAGAGTCAGAACCCCATGGGTGGTGGGGAAGCTCCAGTCTAAGGGATTTAGACCAGTGAGGGCCAAGTTCACGGTCCAGGGCACTTATGTGAGGGGACGAGGGAGCTAGCCAGTGCGGCCGACGGCTCTAGTGGCTTTTTCAGGTTGCTGACTAGAACGTGGACTCAAGCGTGGCTGCCGGTTACTGAGACAAGGACCTGAGCCGCCCTGGCAGAAGCCAGAGGGGACACCCAGAGCTCAGCGAGGTCAGCACTGGACCGAGTGGCTCACGAGGGAGCTGCACTTCCACCCCCAACTGTTCCACAAGAGGGCACCTCTTGGGTCCTTCGCGACGACGGGCTGTCCAGGTGCTCGGTGGTTTCACCTCCTGATTGGACCCAGGCTGATGCCCGTAGCAACCCAACCCGCACCCTGAGATTTCCAACCGCCCCCAGGAGGAGCAGTGTCAGCACCCCTGAGAGAAGCGAGAGGAGCCGGGGGAGCTCCAGGGTGGAAGCGGGACGGGGAGGCTGGGAGACCTCTTCCGGGTGCTCGGGGTCCTACCCCGGGCCCCTAACCGGCCCTGCCCACTCACTTCTGGTGCATTAATAGCCGACGCTCACTCTGCACGCTCTTCCTCCAGCT
Organism: Taxidea taxus jeffersonii; assembly: GCA_003697995.1. Classification (NCBI taxonomy): domain Eukaryota; kingdom Metazoa; phylum Chordata; class Mammalia; order Carnivora; family Mustelidae; genus Taxidea; species Taxidea taxus. The sequence goes on from ML093187.1 coordinate 36,640, forward strand.
GCTCCCACGGGGCTCCATCACTCAAACCCGGGGGTTGGAAATCAGCTCCGGACAGATAAATCAGCCGCTGCTGTCGGACAAGGTGCCAAGGATGAGATGGTCCAGACAGTCCTCCCAGCCCAGGATGGAGCCAAGGGGGTCAGGCTCGGCTCAATGGGGTCCCTGGTCCCACCCCAAGGTTCCAAGAGGTCAGGGATAAGGAGGCCCCACTAGCCCGCTCCCCAAATAGCTGATGCCACCCCAGCAGGAGGGACACCGGGTAACTTCTCCTGTCCCACAACCTCTCCTGTCCCAGGGGCCAGATGGGCTGGGGTGGGGGAGGCCAGGGAAGGGATGGATCCCCGCCCCCACAAGGCAAACACCAGGCTCCAAAGGGGGCAGAGGGGGGGGTCAGCTCAGCTTGAGGGCCGCCCCCCCTCCAATGGCCTCCAGCTTGGCACCGCCTCCCCCCCCCCCTTCCATCTGGTCCCCTTCCGCTCTTCCCTGGCCCTAGCTCGGCAGACGCCCTTCTCAGTCCCACCCGGCAGGTTGCCCACCTGCCTCTAACCTCTCTCTCTCCTCCTGCCGTGGCATTGCCCCGACTCCACACCACTCCTCTCCCTCTCTCCCTGCAGCCCTCTCCTCCCCCTCCGTCCCTCCTCTTCCTTCCCCTGCCTGCCTCAGAGGTCTCCCCCAGCCCTCCTTCCCCACCCACCTAGTCCGTCTCTCCTCTCCACCAGCCCCTTCCCCACCCCCACCCTGACTCCAGGCGGCCACAACACAGCCCGGCTCGGGCACTGCCCTCCCATCCCCTCAGCACATTCGCCTCCGCCGCCGGGCGCCAGCCCGCCCCCCCCCCCAACCTCCACGCCCAGCTCTGCCACTTTGGGACTCTGCCTGTGCCTGGGCCATCTCACCACTGCCCAGCCCCGGACTCAGGCCTGGCCCCTCAGCCTCACCCTCCCTCAGACCCTCCCAGGCCCCTGGCTCTTCCTGCCACGGCTCGCTGGGTCCCTCGTCTGTGTCTCTGGCCACCCCTGCACCTTTCCGCTGTCTCACCAAAAAACCAGCCCCAACACGCCAGAGCCCCATCCCTTAGGTCGGCCTCCTGCCCTCCTCTCCCATCCCCTCCTGTCCCTCCTCCCTCGGCCCCGCCCCAGCCCCTCCCGGCCCCTGGGGCCCTGGCGGCCTCCCTCCCCGCCCCTCCCCGCCCCTCCGGACTGGCTGGGCAGGGCTCCGACTACTGCACCGCCGCTTGGCAGGGGCAGAAGGGAGGGAGCGAGGGAGGGCCTGACCAGAGGCCCCCGGACGCCGCGCGGGCGGGAGCTGGACCCAGAGGTAAAGAGGAGGGAGCTGGTCCCTGGCCCCCTTTCCCTGGGGTGAGGATTGTTGGGAGGAGGGAGGCTGGGCTCTAGAAGGTGAAAGGACTGATCCTATGATTCTGACTCCTGGTGAGGGGATGAAGGGGGGCCGGAATGGCCGAGGCCCCGGTCCCTGGGGTGGGGCTGCGGAACAGGTCGGTGGGCTGGGCTAGGCAGAACGGCCTGTGGGAAGAACTGACCAGTGTTCCGAGCTCCAGGAATAGGGAAGAGCTGGGTCCTGGGCAGGGAGCCGGTTTAGGGGCTGGGGCTGAGAGAAGCGGTTACAGGGGCCGGCAGGGACTGCTGGCGCCCATGCCTGCACCCCAAAGGCCTCTGTGGCTCCTTTGCAGCTCCCGTGGCCACCCCTTCCCTGGGCTGGGTCATGCGCTGCCCCAAGTGCCTTCTCTGCCTGTCAGCGCTGCTCACGCTCCTGGGCCTCAAAGTGTACATCGAGTGGACGTCCGAGTCTCGGCTCAGCAAAGCCTACCAGGGACCCCAAGACACCCCACCAGGCCCCACACCCGCCAGCCCCGAGCCCACCCTGCCGGCTAACCTCTCTGCCCGTCTGGGCCACGTGGGCCCGCTGCCCTCGGCTTACTGGAACCAGCAGCAGTGGCGGCTGGGGTCCCTACCCAGTGGGGACAGTACAGAGGCAGGGGGCTGTCAGGCCTGGGGGGCCGCCGCGGCTGCCGAAATCCCAGACTTCAAGTCCTACCCTAAGGGCCTCCGCCGCTTCCTGCTGTCGGCAGCCTGCCGGAGCTTCCCGCCCTGGCGGCCTGGGAGCGGCGGTGGCCAAGTGGCCAGCTGCTCGGGCACCGACGTCCCCTACCTGCTGCTGGCTGTCAAGTCGGAACCGGGGCGCTTTGCGGAACGGCAGGCCGTGAGGGAGACGTGGGGCCGTCAGGCTCCCGGAGTCCGGCTGCTCTTCCTGCTGGGGTCTCCCGAGGGTGAGAGGGGGCCTGACCTGAGCTCCCTGGTGACCTGGGAGAGCCGCCGCTACAGTGACCTGCTGCTCTGGGACTTCCTCGATGTCCCCTTCAATCGGACGGTCAAAGACTTGCTGCTGCTGGCCTGGCTAGGCGAGCACTGCCCGGGCGTGAGCTTCGTGCTGCAGGCTCCAGACGACGCCTTCGTGCGCACACCGGCCCTCCTGGAGCACCTGCGGGGCCTGCCGCCCAGCTGGGCGCGAGCCCTCTACCTGGGGGAGGTCTTCACCCAGGCCAAGCCCCTCCGGAAGCCTAGAGGGCCCTTCTATGTGCCCCAGTCCTTCTTTAAAGGTTACTACCCAGCCTACGCAAGTGGGGGTGGCTACGTCATCGCCGGGCGCCTGGCCCCCTGGCTGCTGCAGGCGGCGGCCCGTGTGGCCCCCTTCCCCTTCGACGACGTCTACACTGGCCTGTGCTTCCGTGCCCTGGGCCTGGCCCCCAGGGATCACAAAGGCTTCCGCACAGCCTGGCCAGCAGACCAAACCGCCGACCCCTGCACCTTCCGGGACGTGCTGCTGGTGCAGCCCCTCAGCCCCCAGAACAGCATCCGGCTCTGGAAGCAGCTGCAGGACCCCCAGTTCCAGTGCTGAGCTGTGGGGGTGCTGGGAAGAGGGAGGAAGGCGGATCTGGACATCACCTCTCCCAGGCCTCAGTGGGAGGGAGAAACCCTAGAGTTGTGACTGCCTAAGCCCCTCCTCGGTCCTTCCAGGCGAGGGGGCTGGGCAGCAGGAGGTGACAAACTGTTTTTATCTACTTCTTGTTTTTGAAAAATATGCACCCCCACCCGCCACTCTGAGACCCGGAGTCATCTTTGTGCCTGTGGGGCCCCGGAAGAGTGGACAGAGTGAGCACAGCTCCACCCTGACCTTCACAGTGGACACCCTCCCCGCCACTTACTGGGCAGGGCCAGCTCTGGTGACCTCCTGGTCACTTTGCTGAACGGCAGCCTTGTCCCACCTAAGGGAGAACAGGAGACTGACTTGGGAGGACCCCCCCCATCTCCAGCTTGCTAGAGTTTCCGGGGGAAGTACATGTCTCAACCACCCAGCCCAGGGGTGATCCCAAACCAGCCTCGCCAGGCTCTCCTCCCACCTCCCAAAGTCCAGGAAACAGACCAGCAGGGGGTAGGAGCCGAACAGAGTTTATTGGCCACCTGCTGATCCCTTCTCACTGAGGGAGTGACTTCACAGGCTGACCCACCATGCCCACCCGAGGGGCTTCTAGTCCTGGAGGCGCCCCGGCCCAGCCCCCGGGAGAAGGCACTGTACCAGGCAAGGAGGGGTTGACTGAGCCCCACAGGGTAACAGCCTGGAGGAGTGGGGATGGGGGCTGGAGCCCTGGCCCCAGTAGTGTGCAGGGAGCAGACTGCGGGAGGAGGGGAGTGCCCTGCTGCTCTCTGGGCCCCCCAGAGTGGGGCTGCCCCTCAGGGTGGTTGAGGTGGGGGTCAGGGATGAGCAGGCCTCACTTCTCAAAGTGGTCCAGAGGGTAGTGCTCCCCGTAGGTCTGGAGGTGCCGGGCCAGGGCCTCCTGCTGCTTGCGGAGCTGGGAGGGCATCTCCTGGTACACGTCGGAGAAGAGCAGGCTGGGGCTGGGCTTCGGCTTCCGCTCCGCCTGCTCAAAGGCCTCCATCACCTGGGGGAGGGGGGACAGTAGGCACGCAGCTGGCCCCCCACCCTGCACATGTGGGACCCCAGCCGGGATTCCCATCTGGGCACAGAGGATGGGCAGGGGTGAGAAGATCCACGTCGTCAGCACCCCCAGCCAACAGCCGTTCAGAGGTGAGGACCCGGGCCGGGGCAGCCCTTCCCACTGGGCACACTGCCCCAGCTCCGGACTGAGGAGAGTGGGACACTCACTGCACGTGGATTAGGGCACCGACCCCTCGCACAGCCTCCGATGAGGATACCCACATGTCCCTGCCGAGGACGCAGCTAGGACCCCACAAAGGCGCGTGCCCAGGCAGCCTGGCACCACGGGTACAGCGAGACCCTGCTGGGCTGTGCCCAGGTCTCTCAGCTCCGTGTCCCCCAGTCCTTCAGGCTTCTCCACCACACACGGCGCTGGCCCACGCCCCCTGGGGCTTGGCCTTCCAGCAGAGGGAGGCCCCCACCTTCTTGCGGGACTGCTTCCTCCAGGCCTTCTCCTGCTCGTCGTCCCACCAGCCCCGGCTCTGCAGGTAGTGGCGCAGCCGGGAGATGGGGTGGTCCTGCTTGTCCCAGTAATTGACTTCGTCCACCGAGCGGTAGGCTGAGCTGTCATCACTAGTGCTGTGGTGCCCGATCCTGCGGGCGGAGGGGGCCCAGGGTCAGACAGGAGCCCCCCGCAGCGGGTTAGGAGGGAGGGCAAGGACTAGGGGAGAAGGGGTGGCAATGGAATAGAGGCCACGAAGAGGATCCGATGTGAGTATCCAATAAAAGGGACAGGGTCGTATTCTGGAGACAGTGACCCATGCAGGGAAGATGGGGTCAAGGCCACAGGGGGAATGGGGGAGGCAGGCACCTGTAGGTCATGGCCTCAATGAGGAAGGGCTGGTTCTCGGCCACAGCCCGCCGCCGGGCCTCCTTGGTGGCATTGTACACGGCAAACACGTCGTTGCCGTCCACGCGGATGGACAGGATGCCGTAGCCCGGGCCTCGGGCAGCTGTGGGGACAGAGAGGCAGGTCGGGGAGAGAGATGCAGGTTGGGCCCGGGGGTGGGGGCTCAGATGAGGACAATGAGCAGAGAGGGGGGAGGGGGGAGAGCGAGCCAGCAAAGCAGTGTTCCTGCAACCCCCTGCTGCAGACGTGGCAGGCAAAGGACTGGTGGGGGGCAAGCACGCAGACTGGGGAGCGGCCCACTGGGCCCCTACCAATGCCATCCCCGCGGTACTGCTCTGAGGTGGGCGTGGAGATGGCATAGCCATTGTTCCGGCAGAAGAAGATGATGGGGCACTCGAGGGTAGCGGCAAAGTTGAAGCCGGCGTGTGCGTCGCCCTCGCTGGCGGCTCCTTCCCCGAAGTAGCAGATGACAACCCTGTTGGCGTTGGCCCGCTTGGCTGCATAGGCCGCCCCCACCGCTGCGGGGGAGGAGGGGGTGAGCAGAACCGCACGCTCCCCCCACCCGGCTCCGTCCTCTCGCTCCCCCCCCCCAACCTGCCTCGGCGCCCCCACCCCACTCTCGCCCCCACCCCCGGCCAATGGTGACTCCCCTGACTCCAGCTGCTCCCCTCGCCTCTTCCACCCTCAAAACTCTGCCAGAATCTGACCCCGTGTCCCCGAGCCTCCTTCCCATCGGTCTGCTCAGCCGGTCACCTTGCCTGAGCTCCCAGCAGCCTCCTCACTGGCCTCCTGCTCCTCCCGCCCTCACACAGTGCCCAGGGACAGCCAGAGGCCAGTTACGATGGTTAAAATGTGAACCAGGCTGCCATTCCGGCCCGGCACCTCTCTCCCCACTGTGGCTCCCACTGCCCTCAGCCTTCCCTGGATCCAGAGCCTTCCCCCCACCCACCGAGCCCCTCCTGGCCTCCTGCCCTGGTTCCACGCCTGCTACGGGCTCCCCGACCCTCAAGCCGTCCAGCACGCACTTGCCTCAAGACCCCGTGTGGCACCCTCCCTGGCTCCTTCTGGTCTGTAAGAAATGTCACCTGTGACACAACCCCCTACCTTCCTCCATCCCTGCAACTCCCTCTCGGTCCCTGCAGAACTGCTCCCGCCTGATCTGCTCCCCGTGCCCCCCCCCCCCCCCCGTGCTTCCTGCCTGTGTCCTCCACATGGAAGAGGACTGAGGCATTTGTCTCTTGCTCACTGCACCCAGCACGGCGCCCACAGAGCAGGGACTCCAACGTGTGCCCGCCGAGAGGCCTAACGGTCAAATGGAAGGTAAGGGGCCAGGGCCCAGCCTTCTGGAAATCCCATCTACCCTCAGGGAATATGCCACCTCCTCTCCCAAAGCCGCCCCGCCCGCCTCCCGCCTCAGAGGTACCAACGGCGCCTTATTGCAGGCACTTGGAGCTAACCGAGCTGAGGCGCACGGAGGGGCCAGCAACCAGCCCGCTGCTCAGCCCCACGGACACGGCAACGCGTGTCTCTCGGCTGCCGGGGTCAGAGACAGCCGGAGCCCAGCTGTCCCATGACTGGACCGCAGGTCCGGAGGGCAGGGAGCAAGGGCAGGTTCTGGGGTCTCCGGGCTGTGTGGGTGCAGGCCTGGCCCAAGGGCTCTGCTCCCTAAGAGGTCACTTTTGAGCAAAGCGACTCTCACTGCTCCAGGGACTGGGCTTCCAGAGTAAGCTTCAGTGGAATCAGACTCCAAGGACTGAGGGAGAGCAGGGTCGGGGGTAGGAACCCAGCTCGGCCCAGGGACCCTTTGCGACAAGCTGGATCCCGCTGAGTCACGCGCACAGTCGCTGTGTCGGTGAGCGGACCGAGCGGACAGGCGGTTCCGGAAACGAGAGGCGCCCCCCCCCCCCGCCCCCGAGCTGGGCCGTGCTGGAGAGGAAGCTGGTGTGCAAGCCCTGAGCCCAGGACGAGTCCTCACCCTGAGGGATCTGCGTGGCCAGCGGAGACGAGATGGTGACGAAGTGGCGCTCCCTGCAGCCGTAGTGCACAGGCATCTGGCGACCCTTGCCCAGGTCACTCACGTTGCCGTAGCACTGGGCCATGAACAGCTCCAGGGGGTAGTCCCGGTACATGAGCACACCTGCGGGGCGGGGGAGGCGGGGTGCGCGTGAGCCTGCAGCCAGTGCGGGGTCAGAGTGACCGCTGGACGTCCCAGGGCAAGGCCCCTGCTGCCTGGGCTCCATGTCCCTGTGGGTCCAGAAGGGAAGTGGAGTCGGGCAGGCAAGGCAGATTCAGAAGCTCACGGTACTGGGGGGGGGG